>JAKOGI010002614.1:22500-97316 GCA_029747015.1 Carnegiea gigantea | reverse complement strand
GAAATAGAATAGAGAAACGAAAGAAAATGTAGTAAAAATCAAAAAATTATTCTTTTTTCTCTCTCTCAATAGGTTCTAGGTTCTGATTTCGAATTTTTTTAAAGAATTGTAACCAATTAGATTAGCTCCTTTTTTTCGAGAACCGAAACTGAATCTGTTTAACCGGTAACAAACAGGTTCCAGGGTATCCGAGAGCCTTGCTCACTCCTAAATTTATACTCTTATGACATTTCAACCCTTTATGTGTCCACAGCTAGTACCCTTATGGGCGCATTAATAGCCTAACTCCAACATCTCCCAATCAAATATGAGGAAGTTTCTTTCTAAGGAAAGAAAATTTATTTTCGTTATTGTTTATGTACATAACTAAAAGATCCAGTGAAATTTCGTTTGTGTTCCTCCTTCATATTGAACAAATAGGCTATGTGGCCAATATACTTGTGAGAGTTTTATGCTATATGTTTGTTAGAAATATATAGCTCTTGTCGATAACAAGACATTAGTAGCAAGTACCATAGAGCATTTCAATCTTATCAAAATGTCTCATTTGATCTCATCAAAGCATCGTATTTCTTATCCACAATTATGAACCATATTCATAACTAGTGCATCGGTGAATATAAATCATGCATCAGATTCTACAAATGATCTTCTTTTCTCACGAGTCTCTCGGCCAAGTTCAACTCGTTTTTCTAGACACGTCCTGCCAGAGCGAACCATTCATGATCCTTTCGTAGCACACTAAAATAACGAACATTAAATTAAGTCTCAAGCCATTGATTTGAAGCCACAACGATGCACATAGAAGGCCATAACTTTAAGGGTTCTCACACAAATAAAAGTTAAGATCTAACTTGTATTAACCAAGTTGGTTGTCTCTTACACCCATGGTATGAAACATGTGCTAAATCATTTTTCGTTATCTCGTGACACGTATGTCTTTTGGTTCTTTAATCAAATGCTTTGCACATGATATTTGGGCGCCTTATTTTCTTAATTGAGTTCTCAAATCTACTTATTGATTGGAATTCACATTTGACCTCTTTAAGGTAGACTAGGTAAAAATTGTTTTACCTTTATGTTGCAATGACCTTTTGTCATTATCAAGGTGACATTTATAATTTTAAGTTGATAAGTTCTCAAATAATCTTTCCAATAATTTTACTTAAAATCTCATCTCATTTTCAGTTAATACTCCAATCAATGGAGGCGGCCACCCGTGTGAGAGGGTTGACCTCATATATGCCCTATATACTTTTTAGTTCAAGAGTGCACAACAAGCATCCATGAATAATAATCTACATAGAAATATTCCAATAACAAGTGTATGCAAATCAAATTATTTGATATTTGTAACATTGGACAATCATTTGTAAACATTATGAAATTATTGTTTATCAACATGCCAATGCAAATTATCATTTGTGAACTCCCATAAGCCCTTATGTGTTTAACAAACACATCTGGTTATTAGGCTCAATGAATGCCTCTATATCCTTTGTAAAAAAGTACTTTATTTTTACTCTCTTTATGCGCTGTCATGTTGTTCATAAAATTGAACTTGTTCTTCATTATGTTTAGTTTTATAAAAGTACCTAAGCTACTTGGCATATGTGATCAAAGCTTCCCACAGTGATCCAATACTAGCTAATACTATTCTGCCCACCAACCATATAATTCAAGTAACTCTTTAACCAAGCAAGCTCTTGCGATTTCAAGAGTAGAGCTATAAACACACCCTGTCTCATAGATATGCATGGCAACATATGATCAATTCTTGCGAACTTAGCACAATTGCTAAGTAGAAATACATATAGATCTAAAGTTTAATTTATTTTCTAAAACCCCACAAGTCAACATCGGTGCACCTCATTTTGGTGCATATTATTTCTGAATATCGAAGGACACAATTAGAGGTTTCATTTAAGCACCTCATGATTTAGCTGCCTTCTTATAGACATCTATTCAAAGACGTCAAGTCTTATATGCATTATATTATGTATTAGAACATAAATGTGAGATCAAGTACATTCAGTGAAATCAAGTAATGCACGTTTGAATCAATGTGGTTTCCAGCACAACATTATCTAAGCTTCAAGATTCCAAAAAGCGAACCTAACCCAATTCTTGGTAGTGCAACCACACATGCAGATAATTTGAATTAAAATATGAACCAAACTCGATCTATCACCAAACACTACTAGAAAAGTTCAAAATAACGACGGAATACAGCGACGGAATTATTTAACGACGGACTCAGCAACGGATATGGCGACGTAAAAACAATATCAAAAAAAAAGTCAGAGTATGCGACAAACATGGCGACGGACCCATAATTCCGTCGCCAATAAAAAAAATAATTTTTTTATAGGCGATGGAAATTCCATCGCCCAGCCACGAAAATTTCAAAATTTTTGGGGCTGGCGACGGAATTTCCGTCGCCTGTCCATCACCAGCCCATTTAAGTGAAACCAGAAATTTGGTTTCACTCAGTCGATGCGACATAACACACACACAGAGAGAGAGAGAGAGAGGTGAACGACTCCATGCACGCAAACGACCACCACAGTGCCACCCAACCTTCGCCGGCTTCGTCCGCGGCCGTTGCCATCCTCCCCCCACCGCCGGTAGATGCCGGCCGCCGCCAACTCCCCTCCTTTTGTCGGTTTTTTCATTAAGTTTGAGGCAAGTTTCTTCAATTAAATTAGTTGTAATTTCTATAATTTTTTGTATTAGATTGTTAGAATTTCATAGTTGGTTCGTATTTATGTTGAAATGTGGTATTTATGTGAGGTTATTGCTCTAATTTGGTGCAAAATTTTGGTAAATGCAATTTAGGGTTTAGGTTTGGTAGTTTGAAGTTAAAATTTGATATGGTGGTGGCATGAAATGGTTTAATTGATAATGTTATTGAAATGTGGTATTTGTGTGAGGTTATTGCTCTAATTTGTTACAAGAATTTGATAAATGCGATTTAGGGTTGAGGTTTAGTAGTTTGAAGTTGAAATTTCATATGTTGGTGGAATGAAATATTTTAATTGATAATGTTGTTGAAATGTGGTATTTATGTGAGGTTATTGTTCTAATTTGGTTGGATATATTGCTCAATGAAATTTAGCGTTTAGTTTTGGTGATGTGAACTTGAATGTTGATATGTTGATGGATTGAGATGCTTTAGTTTATAATTTTGTTAAAATGTGGCGTTCGTATGAAGTTGTAACTCTTATTTATCTGAAGATATCGCTCGATGTAATGTATACTTAGATGTGGTAATTTTAAGTTGAAACTTGATATGTTAGTGGAATAAAGTGGTCAACTTTGTATGAATTATTAGTTTTATGAAATTCGTTAGAATATAAGTATATTTGTACAAATTCATAAGGTTTTTTTTAGGTGTATGTAGAAATTTATAAGAAATCATATATAATATATAATTGAGTAATTTATGTGATTATTATAATTTTAATTGAAATTAATTCTTATCAAATACCTTATGTGGTTATTGTTATTTGAGCAAAATATGAATGGTCCTCCACATCGTAGGTGGATGTATAATAGATTACTGCTTGATCGTAGTAGTTATACGCAAGAATTTCTAGATGGAGTAAATCAATTCGATCAATTTGCACGTAGACAGGCAGAGTTTTTGAATGGGGAAAAGTATAGATGTCCTTGTGTAAAATGCAGAAATGGGGTGTACTTGACACCCGATGAGGTCAAGATGCGCCTTATGTATAAAAGTTTTAGGCAAGGGTATTGGTTTTGGATAAGTCATGGGGAAATAGAATCTCAGCAATATGATTCTGGGTATTCAAATAGTGAAATTCTCGAAGTTGGAGGTTCAAGTCATATTAATGATGACTACTATGAATTCTACGTAGATCGGATGGAGGACATAGTTGATGATGCTATAATAGCAAATCAAAATGTAAGGGAAGAGGAGTCAAGTACTTGCCGAGAACCATTGTATCACATGGTTCAAGCTACTCAACAACCCTTATATGGTGGTTGTTCCACCCATAGTGAGCTCTCTACTGTGGTGAGACTGTTGAGTATTAAATTTAATTATAACATACCAGAAAATTGTTTTAATGAAATTGTTCAATTAATGAAAGAGATGTGTCCACCTAACAACCGCGTGCCAAAAAACTGTGGGCAAATGAAGAAGGTTGTTAAAGATCTCGACAACGATATGGACCTAATTGATTGTTGTCGAAAAGGTTGCATGCTATTTTATAAGGAGGACACAAACCTGGATGCGTGCTGTTAGCAGTTTTACTTAACCGCAAGTGCACGGCGTAGCGGTAGCTAGTAACCGGCAAGTACGGGTCGCATCCACAGGGAACTTGGTTTCAACTACTAGAACTAATTGGACCAACTCAAGCTAGGCAATCAAATCGTGGTTGGAAACTAAACTACAAGAGATAGTGATAACTTAGGTTTTTAATAAACAGCAGAATAAAAAGCACCTAGGTTGGAATTAATAACTCGAATACGCAGATGAATTAATTACTAACCCAATCAAGCATTCCCGTGAATGTAATACGAATGGATAGATTATCAATTTAGCCCATCTTCTCCCTCTCTCAAGGGTCGAAGACTAATCCCAGAACCAAGTCGCCTATTTTCATTGGGACTAAAGGTTGAAGGATTACGAGATCTACAATCTCAAATCCCAATTAAAGCTTTGACTATTTTCATGTCAATACCTTAATTGTGTACTAAGTCGCACTAGGTAAAGGTTTCGTCTCTCAACGCTCCCCTAAACCCCAATAAAAATGGACGAATACTCTTTCGAGCATTTCGTCGAGCATGTGGCGTGCAGAGTAGAATTCGCAATTACAAAACAAAGGGGGAGCAAGAATTGGGCTAGTTTACAATTCAATCATACATACTCGGCATTAATCCCAACCTAAGTTGAGGATTTAGCCTACAATCATACTAAACGCAATAATCGCAACATTCAACCAAAGTGTCATGAAAATTGAATTCTAAAACAAGAAGACAAGAGAGAGTAGAGATAAGAACGAGAACCTGGAATTAATTGAATGAAAATAATCTTCAATCCAAGAACAATTCTCAAGAACAAGAATTAAACTAAAATTAAACCCAAGAATCGCCTAGAGAGAATACTGAGAGAGAACTAAACGTAAACCAAGCGTAAAACTAAATGGAAAACTGCCTGTCCCCCAAAACAGCCCCGAAGGAGAATTTAAGTCGCGTCGCGAAAAGGGGGCGGCGCGGTCGTGCCTCGGGGCACGGTGGTACCGTGCCAAAACACTGCCCGAAACACCCCGGGACGGCACAAATGGCACGGGAGTGCCACTTAGCACGGCCCAACCGTGCCACATGGCACGGTCGTGCCACGTGGCACGGCCAGGCCGTGCCACTTGGCTGCCCAGCCAAGTGTGCCAGTTCCCGGGGGGTCAGCCGTACTTCGTGGGCCCGGTTCCATGGGACTTCTGTGCGACACTTTTCCGCAACTTTTCTCGCCTTCTTGGCACTACTTTCTTCTAAATGTTGTTCATCTTTCCTTTTCTTAAATAAAGTTCCTGAAAATATCGAAAGATGTTATATGCGTTAAAGGTATGCAAAAGGAAGCCGATTTGACCCTTCCTTGACACAATTTAACATGAAAACGGAGGAGAAAAAGGGTCAAATAGGGGTTAAAAATGGGATAAAATAGAGGTTCATCACACCCCCATGCTTATCTCTTGCTTGTCCTCAAGCAAGACTATGCTATGAAAGATCAGGGAGGATGGTGAACCTCTAAACACACCCTCTTCAAGGGAAAGGATGGAGGGCTGATGAATCACGCTAATCATGCATAGAGGGTGGTCAAGTCAAGGTGTGGCAGATAATCTCAATGAGAATGTATGCAATGGCATCCATGAATCACCTTGCCCAAATGAAACACACAACACACCCCAATATTGAAACACATAGTAGGACGTAACCTTCCTCAACAAATGGTGAATAAGTAAGACTGGTAGGACCTCACTTAAGGGTAAAGTGGAACACTCCTCTCAATGTGTTTGAAATATGTAACAAGGGTACGCTCAATACTCCAACCAATCAGGCAACTCCCATATGCTTGGTAAAGTTCTCTACTCTCCACCACGAGAATGCAATATGCAATGTGTCAATCATGAGGGCTTGCAATAGGGATATAATGGGGCTAAGGTCAAAGGTGAGAAGTGGAATAGTTTGGGAAAATGGAGCTATTAGTCAAAGACTAGGGAGCACGAACACTTCCACAATTCAACATTAAGGATACAACTTCACACCATACTTGCGAATCGAGTCGCAAAGCTCGCAAAAGCCTCTGAGAGGGGACCAAACAAGCTTACCGCGAAAAGTTTCCATGCTACCCATTTTATTTGCAACTGCTCATTGTTTTCTTCTCTTCCTTTTTTTTTCCCTTTTTTTTTCATTGAGAAGCAAAAACGGACGCATATGGACAGCGTTGGAGGAAACAAAAACTAATTCGCAATTTTCCCAAATGAGCCACTGATATTGTACCCGAAGTGATAGTTAATTGCCCCAAACATGCCCAACTACATTGTGGAAGTGTCGCCCCACTAGACCTTGACAAGGATGAAGGAAGTATGCATAGGTCAAGTGTGTAATTAATGTGGTGCAACAAGAACGACCGGGGGGAAGGCTCAAAGGGCTAGCAAAGGGATAGCATGCAACAACGGGTGGCTTTCTGGCTAATGTGGCTACATGAACAAAGATCGCTTCAATCATGTCGACACATGCAATTGCTAAATGCAGTTTCAAGGAGAACAAGACCAAGTTCTAGAGATGCATCATGGAGGGGTCACACATGAAAGGAAATGGAGACTATATGTAATGAATAGTCGTTAGGTTCAAAATCTCACAGGTAGACCTACCACAGTCAAGTGACTTACTCTAGAGTATGTCCTATTTGTCAAGTTCAATCAGGTCAAACCATATGAATCTCAGGGGTAGTTATCATGCAACACATGGCAAGGAGATAATGAATGACAAAGACAAACCAATTTGCAAAAAAAAAAACGCACAACAAGACAAGTCACACCTCAACACACAACCAAACATGATCGATCAATCATCACCCCTTTCAATTTCATCACAAGAGGGGTTTTCGCAAACCGTATTATTTTTTTGTTTGTTTTGTTTGTTTTTTTTTTCCCAAAGCAATAAAACTAGCTGAGAAAGCAATAAACATATAAAGGATGATGAAGAGAAGGGTAAGAGATAGTACCTGGAAAGTTTACGAATGCCCAACTCGATCATTACTCCTTTTGTTATGCAAAACCTGATTCTACAAGCTCTAAACTATATGCTCGAATAAAAATAAAAAGGCAAAAACAACAAAGTGCATGACATGAAATCCTATCTGAATGATGCAAATGCAAGTGATATCAATCACCTACCCTCACAATGTTACCAGAAAGCGACGAGCTCACACTCCCCCATGCTTGAGATTTTCATTGTCCTCAATGAAAAGGACGCAGAAAAGAAACAAGGGTAGGGAAAGGGGGGAAAGGGGTGGGAGACACACACACACACTCGCTTTTTTTTTTTTTTTTTTTTTTGTTTTTGTTTTTTTTTTCCGAAAGCAATAAATACCTTGGGTTGCCTCCCAAGAAGCGCTTGTTTTAGGTCCTAAGCTTGACCGTTACCTCAGGAATATGATGCTCGCGTGATGTAGGGAGGTGTGGGGATGGAAGAAGGAAATGACGAGTGAGCCAGCACTTCCCCATGGCTAAAGTCAGGCATCAGTGTCGCCTGAGGATGTTCGCCAGTAGCAGTAGTGGGCGGTGGAGATAGGGGAGGCAGAGCAGGCGGCCGTAGATGGGATCCGCCACCCCAGTCATGAAGTTCCACTCTCACGACAGCTGGAGGAGCGGAGACAGTAGGGGCCGCAAGTGCAAAGTGCGCACCAGGGGCAGGAGATGAAGTGGGTGGTGGAAAATAGAAATCCATCCGCTCCCCACACACGGTGAAGGATAGGGTGCCCGTTTGCACGTCGATCACCGCCCCTGTGGTCGCGAGGAATGGGCGACCCAGGAGGAAGGGGGGTGGATAGTCATCGTCTATATCAAGGACGACGAAATCGCAGGGGACCAGGAACTTGCCCACCTGGACTGGGACATCCTCCAGAATGCCCACAGGCTGCCGGATGGAGCAGTCTGCAAGCTGAATAGTAATGCTGGTGGGTGTGGGGTCCCATAATTGCAGCTTCTTGCAGAGAGAGAGTGACATGATGCTCACACTGGCGCCCAGATCATAGAGGGCTCTCTCAATCTGCACATCCCCTATGCAGCATGGGATGGCGAAACTGCCGGGATCCTGCAGCTTGGATGGCGACCGCTTTTGTAAGAGCGCGCTGCAGGATCCGCCAACGGAAGCTACAAAAGCTTCCCTAGATGTGCCCTTCTTGGATAGGAGCTCTCGCAAAAATTGAAATTGTGCAGGGGCACTCTTGAGAGCTTCCAGGAAGGGGCTACTGGCATAGATTCGGCGTAAGATTTCCAAGAAACGCTCAAATCTAGGCTTAAGCTGACATAGCTCGGACCATGCCAATCGCTGAGGGTAAGGCACGCGAGGGTGGTAAGGGCGAGCGGTAGGTGGAGGGCGGGCCTCCTCAACAGGGCTTAGATCTTCATTCTTCTCCCTTCCCTTGGTTCCGGCAGAATCAGGAACCGAAACTACCTCTTGGAGAACCATTACTGGGCTCTCCTCTAACCCCTCGCCCACAGTAGATATAGCGTTGACTTGACGGCGGGGGTTGACCTCGGTCTGTCCTGGAAGTTGCCCCTGAGGTCGAGACAGGTGGTTCATCTGTTGGGCAATCTGAGCAATCTGTGTGTCCATCGTTTTCTGATGGGCGGCCATGGCATCGACCCTGGAGGTTAGCTGATGGATGGACTCCTTAAGACTCTCATTGGTCGTATTCTGGGTCGCTATGAAGCGCTCCATAAGACTCTCTAGGTGAGATGTAGATTCAGGAGGTGGAGGGGGTGCAGTGTAGGGAGCTCGGTTGTGGAAACCTGGTGGTTGCATGGAGTTCTGGGGATGGGAGTTGAGATGTTTATAGAGGGGGTTCGGACGACTATTCCCACCCTGATTGTAGGAGGTGGGATGGGGGTTATTTTGAGGAGGTTGGGTGTAGGTATGATAGGCGTTGACGTGCTCAATGCTAGGGGGAGCATTGTAGCACTCAACGGCAGTGTGACCCTATACACCGCAGGCCTTACAGACAGCATAGATCCCCATGGACGGCCCCACAGAAGTAGCTGATGAGGTGGTCACTTTCTCCGGGCGCTGTGCGAGGGCGTCCACCCTGCTCGCTAGGAGCGTCACAGCATCAATCTCATGCCTGCCACTGCCCCTCTTGGGGGTGGCCCTCTCACTCGACCAATGATAGTTGTTGGAAGCCATCTCTTCCAACAACGCCTTTGCCGCTTCGATAGATTTGCCCATAAGAGCACCCCCTGCTGCAGCATCAACAGAAATCTTCACCGAACGCTCCAACCCATTGTAGAAGGTCTGGATTAGGAGCTAGTCGGGAACTTCATGGTGGGGGCACTGGCGCTGGAGGTCCTTGAACCTCTCCCATGCCTCATATAATGACTCACCATCCTGCTGGGCAAAGGAGGTGATGTCCGTCCTCAGCCTGGCAGTCTTGCCAGGTGGGAAGTACTTGCTGAGGAACGCCTTGGAGAGTACTTCCCAAGTGGTGAACGACTTGGGTTCCTCGTTCTGAAGCCAGTCATTGGCTCTATCCCGCAGTGAGAATGGGAAGAGCCGCAGCCGGATCGCATCAGTGGACACCCCGTTCAACTTGATGGTGTCACACTTCGCTAGGAATCTGCGAAGGTGCACGTTGGGGTTCTCCGCGGGGTGCCCGCTGAACTGCTCCCTCTCCACAAACGTGATCAGCATGGGGCTGAGCTCGAAGTTGTTAGCCTCGATAGCGGGGCTTACGATGGAAGACGTGACGCCCGAGGCTTGTGGCAGGGCGTAGTCTCGGAATACTCGATGATTCTGCTCAGCCATTAGAACTTGTGCTTGTTGCCTTTTCCTTGCACCGCTTTGCCTTCTGACGGTGGCTTCGATTTCTGGGTCAAAGGGAGCAAGTGGTTGGTCCCTTTGACTACGCCTGCGCATACAAAACCAACACTACCAAAGGCGTAAACAGTTTCAAGCACGATAGAGGGAGGGGGAAACAAGAAGGGATAAAAAGAAAAAGAAAAAGCCTAGTCTAGAGTACGCTAATCGGTTCTAATATTGAAAGGCGCAAGTTCCCCGGCAACGGCGCCAAAAACTTGTTAGCAGTTTTACTTAACCGCAAGTGCACGGTCGTAGCTGTAGCTAGCAACCGGCAAGTACGGGTCGAATCCACAGGGAACTTGGTTTCAACTACTAGAACTAATTGGACTAACTCAAGCTAGGCAATCAAATCGTGGTTGGAAGCTAAACTACGAGAGATAGTGATAACTCAGGGTTTTAGTAAACAACAGAATAAAAAGCACCTAGGTTGGAATTAATAACACGAATACGCAGATGAATTAATTACTAACCCAATCAAGCATTCCCATGAATGTAATACGAATGGATAGATTGTCAATTTAGCCCATCTCCTCCCTCTCTCAAGGGTCGAAGACTAATCCCAGAACCAAAGTCGTCTATTTTCATGGGACTAAAGGTTGAAGGATTACGAGATCTACAATCTCAAATCCCAATTAAAGCTTGACTATTTTCATGTCAATACCTTAATTGTGTACTAAGTCGCACTAGGTAAAGGTTTCGTCTCTCAACGCTCCCCTAAACCCCAATAAAAATGGACGAATACTCTTTCGAGCATTTCGTCGAGCATGTGGCGTGCAGAGTAGAATTCGCAATTACAAAACAAAGGGGGAGCAAGAATTGGGCTAGTTTACAATTCAATCATACATACTCGGCATTAATCCCAACCTAAGTTGAGGATTTAGCCTACAATCATACTAAACGCAATAATCGCAACATTCAACCAAAGTGTCATGATAATTGAATTCTAAAACAAGAAGACAAGAGAGAGAAGAGATAAGAATGAGAACCTGGAATTAATTGAATGAAAATAATCTTCAATCCAAGAACAATTCTCAAGAACAAGAATTAAACTAAAATTAAACCTAAGAATCGCCTAGAGAGAATACTGAGAGAGAACTAAACGTAAACCAAGCGTAAAACTAAATGGAAAACTGCCTGTCCCCCAAAACAGCCCCGAAGGAGAATTTAAGTCGTGTCGCGGAAAGGGGACGGCACGGTCGTGCCTCGGGGCACGGTGGCACCGTGCCAAAACACTGCCCGAAACACCTCGGGACGGTACAAATGGCACGGGAGTGCCACTTGGCACGGCTCAACCGTGCCACATGGCACGGTCGTGCCATGTGGCACGGCCAGGCCGTGCCACTTGGCTGCCCGGCCAAGTGTGCCGGTTCCCGGGGGGTCAGCCGTACTTCGTGGGCCCAGTTCCGTGGGACTTCTGTACGACGCTTTTCCGCAACTTTTCTCGCCTTCTTGGCACTCCTTTCTTCTAAATGTTGTTCATCTTTCCTTTTCTTCAATAAAGTTCCTGAAAATATCGAAAGATGTTATATGCGTTAAAGGTATGCAAAAGGAAGCCGATTTGACCCTTCCTTGACACAATTCAACATGAAAACGGGAGAGGAAATGGGTCAAATAGGGGCTAAAAATGGGACAAAATAGAGGTTCATCACGTACAAGTTTTGTGGGCATTCAAATGGAAGAGGCAAAGGTCACAACAAAGGAATCAGAATCTATTGTCATATTCAAGGATGCATTACTTACCGTTAAAGCCTCGACTGCAGAGGTTGTATGCATCAGGAAGTATTTGCATTTGTTATCAGCTATTTCAGGAATGGATTCCAGTACTCTTCAAGGTAAGTCCTCCACTCGAGGTAGAGGACGAGGGCATAGGAGCTCTACCGTAGATCCGATAGCAATAGATATTGATCCATCTTCCCCCCAGGTACCTCACACCCCAGTTTACCCAGGAGCCACAATGGCTGATTACATGCAAGGTATTTCAGGACCAATGCCTCCCCCATTTAGAACTTTCTATCATCGGACCTCATACATTCCTAATCAAAGCACCATGTACGGCCAATTTGCCTACAACATTCCTCCAAACCCCCATTTTGTGAATACTGTGCAATCTACTTCCCCACCTATTGACCCTAGCACAAACCAATCCCAAGACAACATTACAACTAGTGAAAGTGAAGCACAATCCAGTCATGGAAGCACTTGAGCAAAGACTTGGATTGAGCCTGATGGTAACGGATGAGTCTTCAATTGTTATATGTTATGAACTACTACATGAATTTTGCATAACAAGTAATTAATTTGATGTGTTATGTTTAATTAGGTTTCTCCCCAATGTTGGTGTTGTTAGTAGGATTTTGCTCATATTTCAAAGCAAATATGATGGTGCTTGGCCTACGTGGGGTAAAGTGCCCAAACCCGTACGAGATTTGTGATTTGGAGAGTACAAGGTAACTATAGTGACTACATATTAACAGTTTGTGTGAGCGTGATAAATTACTATTATATTATTTGATGTGTTTATTGTTTTCATAATTGCAGAAGTGGTTTACTTAGGATCCGGTCCATGAGGATCGTATTAGAAGGAATTTTGAAAACTGAGGCAATGCACGCTTGAGAGACTTCCTTGGCAAAGGAAGAAAGCATAACAAGAAGCCTGTTTGGCTTAGTGATGCTCAATGGGAGGGAGTCCAACAGCACTGGGCGAATGAACATTACAAGAAATTGCGTGAAACGCCCCAGAAGTACCAACTGGGTACTCCAGAAAATGTTGGCCTATCTCTCCACACCTGTGGCTTTATCCATATGCATGAGCATAGGCGGCGTTTGGTAAATGAATTTGCTATGTATTTCTTTAACTTCAATACTATAGTTTGACTTGTAGTTGACATCACTCTTTTTGGCACGTACATAGAGGGAACAACTTAGGACGGAGCCCACGATTGTTGAATTATTCAGCCGCACTTACAAACTCTATGGCAAAAAAGATGCTCCTTAGGTTGACAAGAAATCACAACAAGCATATGTAAGCAATTAGCTATTCTTAATCTTTATTGGTAGTTCAACATGAACTTGTATACTTTACTTTCATTAATTGTGATATACATGATTTCTTGCGCATGTTGCGGTATTGTAGGAATCCGTTGAACGTGATTTCTAAGATGTTATCAACTCTCAAGGGATCGGAGATGACACTTCTCAAGATCCAACCCAACCACTTCCAAACCCAAATAAGTTGTAGGTGAAGACGTATGAGAACAAGAAGGGTCGTATTTATAGCATTGGCGATGAAGCTATCAATATTAGGGAATCCGATTACTTCAGCCTCACTCAAAGAGTCGGTACAGTTTTCATATTATAGTTTCAATGAATATGGTTATGCGATGAACTCACTTAACTGCAATGCTAATACGTACTTTACTTTAATGCCTATCAGTAGGCACCGGTTACACGCTATCACAACAAGAGCTCAATGACTTAAGGGGTGTAGTAACCAACTTAGGGGGTGAGCTAACTTCACAAGTTAAAAGCTACCGGTTGCTTATGGAGAAATGTAAGCAACTGGAGGAATCGAACAAATTGCTTACCTAAAGCAACCAACAACTGAACTAACAAATGATGAGTATCGATCAGCGCCTCCAAACTTTCTTCCAAATGTAACAAGCTTCTGGCTCGGGATCTCAGCCACCATTTACTCATTATTCGCAGCATAATGAAGACGAGGATGAGGAAGAGGTAGAGGAAGAGGGCGATCCTCATCTTGGTGATTGAGTTGGTTGCAGTTTTCCCCCAACTGGTGACTCTCCTGCTTGGTTCTTCGTAGAGTACATATCTTCCTGCTTGCTTCCCCTACCATTGGTGCTTCATTATTTCATTTCCCTCCCCTTGGTGCTTATTTCATTCCCTTCCCATTTGACGCCTGCTTCTCCTTCTTTTGCAAACATAACGTTACTTTTAATTGCTAGCAACTTCTGGTTTGATTGGATTTGTAGTTTGTGATATATAGAGACTTTATTGGGACTTATGCTTTGTGAATTCAAAATCCTTGGTTGGAAGTGTTGCTTTGGATGTGACATTCCACCTTTGTGTGGCTTGAAATTGTTGAGAACGCTTCGAATGAAGTCATATTCGAAATTATTGGATGTTAATTGAGTGCAAATTGCTTGTAAATTTCTTGCAGGGATTGAAATGTATGTATTAAGGGATACGATAAAAAACAAGCGTTGTTATTTTAAAAAAATTAGAAACTTAGCGATGAACTGGCGACGGAACCTCAACATTAATTTTTTTGGGGCAGAAGGTAGCGACAGAATATACGATTCATTGCCATCAGCGACAGAATTTTCATCGCTATTTCTGTCGCTGATGGCGAAGAATTTCTTACCCCGTCGCTCCCCGCCCCGCCAATTTTTTCCCGCCAAAAAAGGTATGTCACAATATCTGTCGCTGTTTCCACCGTTCTCTGCGACGGAAATTCCAAATTCCGTCGCTAGATGCTCAACGCGAGCGAAAATCCGGCATCTATCTTCTGTCGCCAATTTCATCGCTGATATGAAATTCCGTCGCTGATAAGCCTTATTCCGTCGCTGATTCTATCTTTGTTTGGTCTTTTTTTTGTAGTGAAATATGTGAAAATCTCCTAAAAGAAAAAGATAAAAATTATAGAATATAGAGAACTTCTAATTATATTGGCTGGGCTTAACTTTTATTATAAGTTATGAAGACATTACTTACTAAGATAATTATTTTCTACACAAGTATGAGAAGAGGATGAGGAAGCTACAACATCTTGATCAACTAGCTAGCTTCTCTTTATTTCAATTACCATGACCCTGAACTTCATATATTCTACCATCATATATGGTTGACATTATTAATTTCATGTGCCATGCATAAAGTTGTCATTTGTTTATCTTTTTTTAAAAATAACTTATCGTTACATCTTTTCTAAATTATAATATAAATTATGTATATAGTGGTCATTTGTTTATTTTGCAATAATAAATGTTATAAAGTTATATTTTAGCATGCACCGTACAAAGCATGAGTCTATATTAATATGTAAAAATATTATATCAGTTTGGTTCAGTTAACCATTGTTTTCAAAATCTCACAATAGAACTGACCAAAAGAATCACTTGAAGTCATAAATCTGAATATGAATGGTGAAATTCTGCTTGTAGTTTAGATATAATCACTTGGCAATTTAAAATATAGGCTTGCAATATGAAATTCCTAAATAGGGATGCCAATTACATCTAAGTTCAAAGTACATCTGATCCAGTCTGAGGCAAAATAATTTGATTTGAATTCAAGAGTAAAAATATTCAAGGAGCTTGAATGCGATACAAAAAATCTAAATCCGAGTCAGATTCATGTGGGCTTCGGGGAAAGGTAATTAATATTATTTCCAATTGATCTACCTGTTTTGTTAAATAATTAAAATTCAAATCTAAGGTTTACTCCAATTAAGCTCAACCCCAAGTTCCTAACTCCCACTCCCACTAATCACTTTAAGTCGAGTTTCTCTCTCTTTCTCTTTCGATTCTTAGTCTCATTTGACTGCCCACTTGCTCCCTGATGTCATTTGTCTCCTTATCACTTGTCAGTCTCTCCAAGAACAGCACTAAATTTTCAAACATTTCATTGGTGTGATACGAAGTTGCATGTTAGCACATCGATAGGTGAACGGATGTTCTAATTAAAAAACAATACAAAATTGTTGTGGAGGAAAAGAAATCGATTTAGTCAAAATTAAATTTGACTCATATTCTATCCGAGTTGCATCAGATCCAAGGTTTCCTCTTATCTGTTCGATCTTATTCGAATCGAATTTTTGAATCTGAAACTTACTTGGATTCGAATTCAAATGTTCCAACATCCTTTTTTTTTTGAATCATTAATGAGGCTTCTAGAGAAGTAAAGAAAATGATACAAATTACGTACGCAATAAGAGAAACATCAAGCCAGCTTTATCAATATACTCAAAACACCTCACAACTTGGTGAGGGCTATAAAGTTAAATTCTCCTAAGCCTAATCCAACTACCAAACTCTGAATTTAATAACCCAAATGAGGTTGGGCATATTCCAACTCTTGTTGTTAAAGTTAACATCATGCTCCAACATCCAATTTGAATCTAGTCCATTGCCATCACTAATGCTAAACCCTTTGACTTTTCTAGTCACCTAATTTTATTTACCTTTTTTTCGGTTAAAACTTAATCCATTGCGATCGATAAGTTCCTAAAGGTAGAACATTATCAAACAATTGCTTTAGCAGCCACCCGGCCATAAATAAAGCGACTTAGCGGGTGGTTGTTTGAAGGTGACTCTTGATTGAATCCAAGATTATTAACGAAAGGATTTATTTTTTAGCTTTATTTGGAGGGTTGTTGAAGCTTAGTTTGAAAAAGCACACCCAAAGAAATTTCAACTGGCATGGTTTTGATGCTTCGATGTAGTGATGTATTCCAAGTTTTTAAACCTTAGTTTTTCTTTAAGGGGAAATGCTTCTTTTTCAAGAGCTAATTTCAAGAGCTCAAAATGGCCTAGTTCAATTACTTATACATTTCTGATTAATTTTAGAAAAGGATTTATTAATAATCCCGGCTAATGGGAATTTCTGGAGTCTTTCTACAATAGTAGTGATGGATTTTAATTAAGTGTCATCCCTAAAAGCATATTCAATTTACTTAAGTGATGGTGAGCCCCTTGAACTTTATCAAATTGATGTAAGCCCGCAACATCATCAAAAATTTGCACAAAATTGAATATCGATTACGACATAAATAGAATTCTTAACATGCAGGCTCTTTCTTGACTGTAATTACTAATTCAAGGTAAGAGTAGATGACAAGAAAGAAGCAAAACACGCAACTTTCACCAAAAGAAATCCCCCAAAAAGGTAAAACACCGTACCCTTAAGTTTGTTTTTCTTTCCTCACCTCCAACCAAAACGACTACTAAATTAGCCCATCATAATTCATAACATATACTTTATTTGTTAAAATCAGTAGCTACTACCGATACTAGTCTAATTAGTACTTGATGGTTGAATACATAAAATTAAACTCTTCACTCATGCAACAGCTTACAGCCAAGCCTGTAGGAAGCATAGGCATCAATGCAAGCATACTGAACCTGCTCCTCAGTCAATATCCTTGCTTGCCAATCACTCAGCGTGACCCTCGTCGTCTTGTTCATCCTGAGCCCCACCACCTCCGACGCCAAGTCCTTGAGCCCCGGACGGCGGAACCTGTAGGGCCACCTCCTCATGGCGGCGGTCCTAACATCCTCAGTCCGACCGCACTCGAGCCCATACTCCGTCCTCAGCTTGGTGGCGTCGTCGGCCACCTCCACCCCCACGAAGACGAAGTCCAGGCTCGAGAGGAAGTCCCTCAATGAGTGGGGGATGTAGCCCACGTAAAATAGTTGGACAATGAGGCACTTGGTGTCAATGCACAGCTGCAACGTCGCCGTTTTGTTGCTCATGGATCGAATCGGGTGGGGCCGCCACTCGATGTCCAAGCCCACTACGTTTGGGGTTGGGTCGTTGGATGAAGAGGCCGTGATGTCATGGACCCATGCATCGATGACGGAGCCCTTGTCGGTGACGGTGGCTTCGATGGTTTTTTGGGCAAAGTTTACTTGGTATTTTTGGGTTGAGGGGTTGTAGTTTATGGAACTATTAGGCATTCTACTCTCCATGGTTGGATACGGAGTATTTTTGGCTGTGTTTGCAGTACTTGTGGCTTCACTGGTTTGCAATATATATACTAGATGGCACAGCTAAGATGGGTATAATGAATTAATTAGAGTCGTCGTTTGGTCTTCTTAATAGCAATTTTCTTATTCTTTTTTCTCATTGGATGCTATCTTGGTTATGGGTTTATCCTCTTGAGATCAGGGAAAGAGGGGGGCCAATAAATTAAAGGTCATGGCTTATCAAAGAAGACAATGTTGGAACTAGGCTAGGTACAACTTACAAGGTTGACGAGGAGATTGAAGACTAATCAACTGTTATGTTCCACGTACGTCCAAAGAATTAGATGCCTCAATCAAAACAAAGGAAAAGAAAGAAAAAGAAAGGGCAAAGCCATGCCAACGGAAGAGCCACGAGGAAGGAAGAAAGAAAAAAAGCATGACTTGCATGAGAGGTCAAGACGTACGTGTACTATGCAGTTAGCCATATACATATATGCCTTGTGTTTTTAACTGTGAGTTGTATTTTTACCAATGAAGTGAAATACTAGCAAACTGATTTAGGGAGACGTGCATATTTTATTGAATGGGTGGCATTTTTGTTTTATGTTCATATATTTGCTTCTATTAGTTGAGATCAATAGATGACCAATTTGATAGGATATGGCCATGGCACATGTGTTTGTTAGGGTACGGTTATGAACATAGACCCTAGCTATTTGACACTGGGGGGGGGGGGATTGAAGAACTCAGGATCGATTCAAATGTTGCTTAAATGTTGCCTTTAGGGTAACATTATCTGTTTTACGATACTGGATTCACCTCAAAAGAGGTATACAAAGGATATACATCGCACCAAAACAACCTTACATTTTAATACACCTCATGAAATGAAATTTAACACTCTTATGAACTCCTATCGGTATCAATACACTTTAAATAATAATACAATAGCTTAGATATATATATATAATATATATATTATATTATATATAATATATATACATACATATATCTATATATACATACAATAATGTATATATATTATATATATATATATATATATTATATATATATATATATATATATATATATATATATATATATATATATATATATATATATATATATATATACATATATATATATATATAATATATATACATATATATATATATATGTGTGTGTATATATATATATATATATATGTTTTGAGCAAAAATTTAATAAAAATAAATGATATGCACAACATAACTTTCTGACGTATAAAAATGTGCATCAGTTTATTTTGAGTACGTCCCTATTCAAGAGAATAAATCTCCTTAATTACATTCCCCTATCGGGAGACCACCATTCGATTCTGACTCGTTCTGTTTTCTTTTTCTTTCTTTGTTATGTTTTGCATTAATAAGACTTCATATAATTTGGATCGACTATTATCATATTTTTAATGTCGAACCGCCTATATTCAAAACTTAATTGCATCAGATAGTGACTGCGTAGGCACATTTTAGGAAGGGTAATATACATACATATTCTTCATGTGCAGGTTAGAGAATGGGTAATTTTATTGATTTGGAATTTGTATTGCACTCACTCTTTTATTGTGAGCTGCCTATATACCTCTTTTATAGAGGATCAAACCAATCGTAGTTCTTTAAAATTTAATTTGATTTAATTTGTATTTTACTTTGGTTGCGTTAATAACCATGATTTAATTTGATTTTAGTTTTGGATTTTATTTATGTGGACTATGATTTAATTTTGTCGCTTAATTTTATTTGGCTTTGATAGTGAAGTTATGCTTTTTTTTTAAGCTAGTTCAAGGCCTTTTTTCTAATTTGCCGATTTAGTCCTTCTTGGAATCAGTCCCTATATATATATATATATATATATATATATGTATATTTTTTGACTTTTGATTGCACCCAACATTTATTTAAGAGCCTCCTATGTACTCTTGGCGATATCAAATCGACGTAGTTCTTGAGCCGAATTTTATTTGGGCTTATACCTTGGAAAGGGGAAAATTTAGTAAGTTTCGTCGTATGTTTGGCTTGGATACGGTCCATTTTTCCATACTTATTTTTTGAACAAGGCTTCAGCTTTGCCATCATTTGAGCGAGTAAGGTATAGTCGACATTGAAAAAATTAAATTTTTGTGAAAAAGGGGTATCGATTTAAGCCCATTTGAGGACCCCGATTTAAACTGAACCCGAAAATTTTATATCAGATTTCCTACGTATCCTCATTGGAATCAAGTCATTATAGTTCTAGTGGATACTTAAAGTATATTTTAATTTTCCCTTTTGCGATTTTAAGTAAATGCATAAAAATTATTTACACCTAACTCATGAATTATGGACACAAGCCTCCCTTTTATTTTCCTTTTTTTTCTAATTTGTTTCAAACTGGGTGACTAAGTGCTCATTGAAAGCAGCGTACAAAGCCCCTCCAAAAAAAAAAAAAAAAAAAACTTCTCCTGTAAGCATTGTTATGTCCAGTGAGGTCACGTCATAATCTTTTATTTTTTTCATTCATTTTTTTATTTTTTTTACTTGACCAGAAATCAGATTTTTGAATTCAGTGGATAAAACAAATCTTCACAAGATTATGATATCTTCAAATTCAGAGTCCTACTCCCAGTTAAATCCATGGATTATAAATATTGCTTTTCTCCCTCCCCCCCTTTTTAATCATCTTACTTCTATCCTTAAGTAACATATCGCCTCCCTTCTATCATCTTGAGGTTTAGCAGATAGGTGAGATATTGTTGCTATAAAATTAAAAGAAGAAATTAGCCTGTCAACTAGCCTGTCAACCCTTATCAATTAACATCAATTAAAGCTTCTGAGTTTTATCTTTCGTCCTCATGTGCTTTTTATAGCTGCGTGTTGGATTTGATCGCACAAGGACACAAGAGGGCGGGGTGAATTGTGTCTATCAATTTTTTTCGATTGTTTCAGAACATTCGTGAAAACTGTTTGGATTGCATGTTTGGAGTGAAGTAGAAACAAAACTAACTGCGGAAATAACAAAGGAGACACAATATTTTTACGTGGAAAATCACCTCTAGCCTAACTGAGGTGTAAAAACCACAACCTACCTCCGTAGAATTTCAACACACTTTTACTAGACGGGCCGAACACGTTACAACTGTAACACACGTGAGTTAGTCACGCACGTAACTTGGTTCACCCCAGACCTTCGTTACAAACACTACGTAACTTAGTCTACCCAGAGACTCTCGTTACAACCATGCCCACTGTCTCCTAAGACTTGGACACTCTCTTATCTCAATGATGGAAAAGTGAAAAAGAAAAACACCTTACTTGAATGCTTCTAAACAAGCTGAATATAAGGTACAATACAATTCCCATTATGCCAAAGTTGAAGACTCGATTTAACACCCGCTTTGAAAGTTTCCTTTGAGAAAGATTCAGACTCACAAAGACACTTTTTAACCCTTGGAAAACCTGTATTAAAACGTTGAGGGGAGAGGAGGCTTAAATAGCATGGTGCATGTGCCACATGGGTTGGGCAGACGGAATTCCACGCCCTCTCAGTAACTTAGTAGCCAAACTCCTCATAATCTCTCTACTTGATATCCTTCCCTTAAAAAATAGGATAAAATCTTTTAAAGTTCTTTCAAAATTATTTTTAAGGAAAGAAACCTTTTTAGACTCTACTATTAAAATCTCTCAATATTTTCTTTAAGAGAAGAAATCTTTTTAGACTCAACTAACACAGAAAAATTTATCCTCATTATTTCAAGAAATTCGATAGTCAAAAAAAATTTTAAAATCTTAAAACTTGTTTTTATCTTTGACGCCAAAACACTGCAGACCTGACTTCTCAGAACTGTTCGGAGGCAGTGTTCTGAAGTACTTGAAAAAAACCTTTCAAAGCAAGCGGTAAGTCAACAACCTTCTAATTGACATATTAACAAGAATTTAAAATAAAACCAATACTAAATCTAGGACTTTTGTTATCAGCTGGACTCCTTGCACGTGTATCGAACTTGGTGCTCCACGCTCATTCGAACTGCTCCAAGTATTTTTCGGATCCTGTCTCAACACACAACTCAAGCACAACATATTGACTAGTACATTTCGATTGTTATCATCAGAACCTTACACATTAATTGGGTCAACAATTTCCCCTTTTTGATGATGACAAACCAAATGACCGTTAGACGTCATCTATGACAGGGCTAAATACATTAGTGCCAAAATAATTTATTCAATCCACATTAGAGAGAAAGCAAAAGTGGAGAAGTCAACTTAAAAATAGGCAAACCAATTGAAACGAGGTCATACTCATCTCCCCCCTTTTGACATAATCGAAAAGGATGAGGAGGTCGGAAGTTGAAATCCAGTGTGGATGCAATCAGCACTAGAGCGGTAATGCGGGAAATAACAGCGATACACTCAAGTGTACGATACAGTAATGATATTAGCATCCAAGTCATGCACAAATAAGTAACACATTCAACACGCACAAACAAGTAACACATTCAACAAGCAAAGGCATAAATGCATAAATACATAGACCATCCAGGAACATTCACAAACCACTACCAGTCACATACATGACCAAGTGTCAGGAAGAGGAACGTGGAGGAGGAAATTTGGCTGTAAGGGCAGGAAGGGCACTCAGCAAATCCTCGTGACGTTTTGCATTGAGAGGCTTTCTTCTGTAAGTGCCTGCTTTACTTCAGCTATCTTCCCCTTCAATGTAATCTGATCCTGCAATAGTGTGTCAATGGTAGGAGCATTGGATGTGGAGGATTCACTGGGAATAGGTCCAAGGGGTGTTTGAAGCCCCTGTTCTGACGTTGCACTGCCTCCCTTTGTTACCTTGAAGCCACACCCAATCAGGGTCCTATTGCCAATTTCATCACTAACCTGGAAGCCTACTCTCTTCTGCAAGGGAATCCCAAACTTTTCAAACATTAAAGTCAGCAAAAATCCATACCCCATATCATGATCCATGGATGTGTTCGCAATTCCTGCAATGTGGCTAATCATGATGGCAAGCAAGTTAATTTTCTCACCCTGATAGAATAAATCCGTGTAACACATGTCCATGGGATCAGCAAGGTTGTGTCCCTGACCTCGGGGAACAATATTCTTAATCACAAACCAAAACAACAATCGATGCAATGGCATCATTTTCCCTTTTCAATTCTCACAGACTGGGACACGGTCAGATGGGGCTTTTGGGCTAGTCTCTGGGTTAATTCTAGTAATCGCTCATCACCAAGTATGCTCTTGTCCTCACATACATACACATCAAAGCCTTCTGATGACACCCCAAGCAACTCACCTAGCTCCCTAGCATCAAATTGTACTCCATGACCATTAACTGTGCTTATCACCGCTCCATTGGTGACAACACAGTTAACATAGAACTCAGCTAAGTCTGGAACCGAACACCCTCTCTTAGTTTCTGTGAATAGGTCCAACAATCCCTGAGCTTCTAACTTCTCTAAGAATACCTCTAGCCCCTATTTCTAAAAGTATGACACCTAAACCACCTTCCCACGAACCACAGATTTCTGGAGGAGGTGCTCATATCTCTCAACAATTGTCATGTTCTTTCTAACTTTTTTTTTTTCTTTGGTTTATCAGATTCTTTAGCCAGTTCTAACACTTATTCTAGGACAGCCTGTTTTTGGGCAGGTTTCTTGGATGGAACTAGTTTGATGGGTGTTTTGGGGGGTGTTTTGGTGGGTGTTGTGGTGGATGTTTTGGTAGATTTAGGGGCTGGTTTCTTCTTCATAATAGAACTTTCAACTCTGTCTTCTGGCAAGGGCAGTACAATGGGGGGATCTGAACTTCGAGTTCGAGGTCGTGATGGGGGTGCAGCTAGAGTACGTTAGGTGAAGTGGTAGTTTTTTGTTGGCATTTAATGGCTGGTCTGGTCGTTGTTTGGGGCTTAGTTCGGACAGTTCTTTTGAACCTCAAAATTAGTTCATCCTCATCACTATCTTCAGCATCTTCGATAACAAATTTATTACCCACATGCTCAACATCAAATTCTTTAGACTGCCCAACTGACTCATCCTCAAGTCCCCCTAATCTCGACTTGGCCACAACATGGTCATATACCACTATCTCCCATCCCGTAATTGGGTGTACCTTAGGTATTTCATCAAAATTCAAACCCACTGATTTCAACTCTAAACTCTTCAAGAACCCAAAAATAGAAGGAGTAATCAAAAAAGAGGGAGACGGAGTGTTTTTTATACCAAATGTACTCACTTGCGGCGATGGTGGTGCTAGTGATGCCCCCTCAGTGCTCATCCAATTTCCTCCCCTTTTTCTTGATAATTGCTCCTGTAGTGATCATGGGTAAGAAGTCTTGCGCTTGGAGGATTCTCGATCGCCATGAGTTCTTACCATCTTGAAGATTTGGAAGGATTTGGAGTTGGGGTTTAAGTGTGTTTTAGGAAGGAAAGGGAAATTGGGTTCTTCAAGAGAGAGAGAGGTGGACGGATGGGTTATGGAGAGAGAGAGTGGAGGGTTTTAAAGATTGACATGGGTGGCCCAAAAATCGAGGGTTATGGAGAGAGAATATTTGCATGCAGCACATCATTACCCATTATGTAGACTAATAAATTGTAGGCTAGGTGTAATAAAAGGAATTTCGGTTTCCAACCTTCCTTTGATAATGTCACTTGGTCAGCACATGATATAAACAGTGGTCAGGTTTGTTCTTAGAGCATATTCTTATTGTTAAAAGTTCGGTGTCTTAGGACACTAAGGGCAATATCATTAGACATCAACAAGTGTCAGCATGTTACATTCCACATATATGCCAGTAGAAGCACAGAAAATTGAATGCATCGATTGGAACAATTTATTTGGCCTAAAGACCATTAACTAATCAATCGTGGGGGGTTGTACAAGCACGCTCAAGTCCTTTTAATCATACCCAATTCAAGTTTATTCCTTTTAAACTGCTCTCTACTCAGCGCCTTGATAAAGATGTCAGCAATTTGTTTATCAGTGGCACAAAAATTCATAGAAATCAAGCCCTTTTCAACGTTATCTTTCAAAAAGTGATGACGTATGTCAATTTGCTTAGTCCTTTTATGTTGACATGGATTTTTAGCAATGTTAATTGTACTTGTGTTATCACAAAATATAGGAATGCATCCCATGTCAACAGAAAAGTCCCTGAGTTGTTGCCTTATCCACAACAATTGAGCACAACAAGAAGCAGCCGCTACATACTCAGCTTCTGCTGTGGACATGGCAATGGAGTGTTGTTTCTTGGTTGCCTAAGAGAACAAATAGGGTCCAAGGAAATGAGCCATACCTGAGGTGCTTTTTCTATCAACCAAGAAACCAACATAATCCGCATCTACATACCCAATGAGATCAAAATTGCACCCTTGAGGATACCATAGAGCTAAGTCTGAGGTGTGTTTCAAATATCTCAAAATTCATTTTATAGCTTTCAAATGTGTTTCTTTAGGATTTGATTGAAAACGGGCACACAAACTAACACTGAAAATAATGTCGGATCTACTGACGATTAGGTATAGAAGCGACCCTATCATGCTCTATGGGATTTCTTCTCAACTGATGGACTCTCATCATCCACAACCATCCTGGTTGAAGGAGAGATAGGTGTGTCTATGGGCTTAGCCGATTCTATTCTAAACTGTTTAATTAACTCCTTGACGTATTTTTGTTGATGTATCATAGTTTTATTTGAGGTTTGCTTGATTTGCAAGCCTAAGAAAAAATTAAGCTCGCCCAACATGCTCATCTCAATCTCGGTCCTCATTAATTTTGAAAATTCATTATATAAATCATTGTTGGTTGCACCAAATATAATATCATCGGCATATACTTAAACAATCAATAAATGTTCCCCCTTTGATTTGAGAAACAAGGTATTATTAACCTTGCCCCTTTGAAAACTATTATCGATTAGAAATTTTGACAAGCGTTTATACCAAGCTCTAGGAGCTTGTTTTAAACTATAAAGAGCCTTGTTAAGTTTAAACACATGGTTAGGGAAATCATGATTTTCAAAATCAGGGGGTTGGCTTACATACACCTCTTCCTTAAGGTATCCGTTGAGGAATGCACTCTTGACATCCATTTGGTACAGCTTGATCTCCATGTGGGCTGTGAAGGCCACCAAAATGCGGATGGCCTCGATCCTTGTGACAGGTGCAAATGTTTGCTCATAATCGATCCCTTCTTCTTGGTTGTAACCTTGAACCACCAGCCTGGCCTTATTCCGAGTGATTGTTTCGAACTCATCTAGTTTGTTCTTGAACACCCACTTGATGCCAATTATTGACCTGTCCTTAGGCGGTGGTTCCAGGTGCCAAACCTTGTTCCTTTCGAACTGATGAAGCTCCTCTTGTATAGCAGTAACCCAATCGGAATCTGCAAGAGCTTCATGAACATTCTTTGGCTCAATGTTAGATAAAAAGGCATAGAAGGCACAAAAGTTTCTGAGTTTGGATCTGGTTTGCACCCCTGTGTTAATATCAGACATAATTTGATCAAGGGGGTGCGAACTCTGGTGCTTCCAGGGTCGTAGAATAAATGGATCCACAGACATATTTTCCAATCTCCCCTAGATACTTGATGAAATACGTTTTGGATCTGTTATGGAGCCTGCTCCCATATCAATTTGAGAAAGACTAGGTTGAATGGGCTGATTCTATTTCAAATCAGGTTCAGCAATGCTTCCCCCTGACTGCTTTGCTCCCTGCCCACCTTCCACAGTATCAGATCCAGGACTTGTTTCACCTTCAGGAGTCTTACCGTTATCTACCATAGAGCTTTGAGTGAGCGAGAAGTCTTTTCTCATAAGACCAAGTTCGAGCTCTTCTTCCTGTGTATCATGCTCAATCAAGGAGTTAGTTTTATCAAACAATACATGCACACTCTCCTCAACACACAAGGTTCTTTTGTTAAACACTTTATATGCCTTACTGTGTGAGGAGTACCCTAGGAATATGGCTTCATCACTTCTAGGGTCGAACTTTCCCAAGGGTTCCTTTCCATTATTGTGCACATAGCATTAGTAACCAAACACCCTCAAGTGCATAATATTATATTTTCATCCTTTGAAAAGTTCATAAAGAGTCTTGTTAAGTATGGGTCTGATCATACATCTATTAATAATATAGCACGATGTGTTCAATGCTTCTGCCCAAAAGTTTCTAAGAAGACCACTAGCAACCAGCATAGTTCTAGTCATATCTTCTAGAGTATGATTTTTATGCTCTACCATCCCGTTTTGTTGAGGTGTGCTGGGGGCAGAAAAATTGTCATCAACAGTGTGTTCATTGCAATATTCAATAAAGCTAGAGTTTTCAAGCTCTTTGCCAGGGTCAGACCTGCGACACACCAATAAGTGTCCTACTCTCTTTTCAATTTTCTTAAGAAGTACAAGAAACTTTTTAAATGATTCATCCTTCGATGCTAAGAATAGAGTTCAAGTGAAACGAGAGTAATCATCCACTACAACAAATACATACCTCTTCCCTCCTCTACTTGTGATCCTCATAGGACCACACACATCAACATGTAGTAGTTTAAGAGGTCGGGAAGTGCTGACACAATTCTTTGACTCGAAAGAATTCTTAACTTGCTTTCCTCTAGCACAAGCGTCGTACACCTTGCTATCATTGTGCTTGATGGAAGGTAGTCCGACTACTAGGTCCTTGGAAACGAGTTTATTCAGAAGAGAGAGGCTTGCATGTCCTAGCCTCTTGTGCCAAAATATAACATCATTATTAAGAGCACTCAAACAAGTCAAATGATTTTGGGGAAGTGAAAGAACACATGCTTTATACACATTGTTGTATCGCTTCCCCCTTAACACAACATCACTAGATTTGATATTGATAATCAAGTATTGATCCGAAGAGAAACCAACGTGATTACCACTATCATATAATTGAGACACACTTATTAAATTATGTTGTAAACCGTCTACCAAGTATACATTATCAATAGAGCGAGAGAATGATTTGCCTATCTTGCCTACACCGATAATTTTCCTAGACTTGTCGTTTTCAAACGCCACTCTCTCTCTATCAAAGGCTGTAAGTGAGAAGAAGTTTGATTTGTCACTCGTCATGTGCCTTGAGCAACCACTATCCAAGAACCATAGTTGATTGCCTCCTCTCACTTTAGCCTTATCCTTGAGTTGGGGCAAGCTTTCGATCGATTTAAGGTCTGATTCAGACTCACTTCTGGCCATGAGGGCTTCTACAACTTCTTCCTCTTGATAGTCCTCTTCTTCCTTTGAAGTTTCACCCCAGGTTGCCATCATTGCCTTTGTGAAATGCCTCGAGGAGCTGCTCTGTTGCGGCCTCTCATCATGGTTTCAGAACTGTTCTGACCCCTGTTCTTCCTTCTGCATGGGGCAGTTCTTCATAATGTGATCGGATTTTCCATATCTAAAGCACCCCGAACGCTGATCATGATCACTGTTCCGTGGCTTGCCGGTACTTCCTTTCTTGATGTTCCCTTCATCCTTCTTGAAGAATTTCTTGAGCTTTCGAGTTACCATGGCTATCTCTTCAATATTCAAGTCTGAATCATTACTCCCCAAAGCCTTTAGAGCAAAGCCTCGGTCTTTCCTCGTTTCTTCCTTCACCTGGGAGCTTTTCCTCAATTCGTATGTTTGAAGGTTCCCAATGAGCTCTTCCAAAGAGATCTCGTTCATCTTCTTTGCTTCCTGAATGGCTGTAACTTTTGTTTTCCAAGATTGAGGCAAAACTGTAGGATCTTCCTTACCAATTCTTCGGTGGTAAAGGATTTTCCTAAAGATTTCAGCTCATTAGTGATGTGGGTAAAATGAATGTACATATCCATCACAGTCTCTTTGTCGCTCATTTCGAACAACTCATATTTCCTCATTAGCAGTTCAATCCTGGACTGTTTGACCTAGTTAGTTCCTTCATGGGCTACTTGGAGGGCATTTCATATCTCCTATGTGGACTCACACTCTAAGATACGAGTGTACTCGTTTGGTCCAAGGCCAAAGTACAGCAGCTTCTTGGCTCTAGCGTTTTTCTCCATCTTTCCAAAGTCATCCAAGTCAAACTCATTTGACTTCTTAGCAACGGTCTTGCCATCTTCCGTGGTCTTCATTGGAATGTAGGGACCATTCTCAATGATCATCCACAGCTCGTAGTCATCAGCCTGAATGTAATTCTCCGTACGATTCTTCCACCAGTTGTAATGTTGCCCATTGAAGTATGGTGGTCGAGTCACGGATTGACCCTCCAAAATTCCTTGTGGTGCACTCATCCTTTCAGGATCTCTCAAGCTATTATCCTAGGTTTGAGAACTTTGCTCTGATATCACTTGGTAGAGTTGATCGCACAAGGAAACAAGAGGGGGCGTGAATTGTGTCCACCAATTTTTTTCAATTGTTTCAGAACACTCGTGAAAACTGTTTGGATTGCGTGTTTGGAGTGAAGTAGAAACAAAGCTTATTGCGGAAATAACAAAGGAGACGCATTATTTTTACGTGGAAAATCACCTCTGGCCCAACTGAGGTGTAAAAACCACGACCTACTTCTGTAGAATTTCAACACACTTTCACTAGACGGGCCGAACACGTTACAACTGTAACACACATGACTCAGTCACACATGTAACTTGGTCTACTCTAGACCTTCGTTACAAACACCATCTAACTTAGTCTACCTGGAGACTCTCGTTACGACCATGCCTACTGTCTCCCAAGAGTTAGACACTCTCTTATCTCAATGATGGAAAAGTGAAAAAGAAAAACACCTTACTTGAATGCTTCTAAACAAGCTGAATGTAAGGTACAATACAATCTCTATTATGCCAAAGTTAAAGACTCGATTTAGCATCAGCTTTAAAGGTTTTCTCTGAGAAAGATTCAGACTCATAAAGATACTTTTTAACCCTTGCAAAACCTGTACTAAAATGTTGAGGGGAGAGGAGGCTTAAATAGCATAGTGCATGTGCCACATGAATAGGGAAAAGGGAATTGCATGCCTTCTCAGCAACTTAGCAGCCAAGCCCCTCACAATCTCTCTACTTGATATCCTTCCCTTAGAAAATAGGATAAAATCTTTCAATGATCTTTCAAAATCATTTTTAAGGAAAGAAACCTTTTTAGACTCTATTACTAAAATCTCTCAATATTTTCTTTAAAAGAAGAAATCTTTTTAGACTCAACTAACACAGAAAAATTTATTCTCATTATTTTAAGAAATTCAACAGTTAAAAAAATTTTAAAATCTTGAAACTCATTTCTATCTTTGACGTCAAAACACTGCAGACTTAACTTCTCAGAACTGTTCGGAGGCAGTGTTCTAAAGTACTTCATAAAAAACCTTTCAAAGCAAGCACTAAGTCAAGAACCTTCTAATTAGCATATTAATAAGAATTTAAAATAAAACCAATACTAAGTCTATGACTCTTGTTATCAGCTGGACTCCTTGCACGTGTATCGACTTTGGTGCTCCACGCTAATTCGAACTGCTCCAAGTATTTTCCAGATCCTGTCTCAATACACAACTCAAGCATAACATATTGACTAGTACATTTGGATTGTTGTCATCAAAACCTTACACATTAATTGGGTCAACAACGTGTGGCCGTAATTCACCCCTAGACTTGTCACTTTCTCTCTTTTTTTTAATTGTTTAAAGCCCATTTTTTGTTTTTTCTTAAATAGACAAATAAAGCCATGACAAGCCTTTTCCTCCACCTTTTTAATCATCATCCTGGTTGCAGACGTTGTTTTCTTTATCAACGTTAAGCATTTTTCTTCATTAAGGCTAACGCTGATTTATTTTTTTTTGAAATAAAATGAAACCTAACACTGTTCATTGATTCGTGAGTCCCTAGTCGCGATATTGAATCAAATATTTTTTTAACACTTTTTTTTAAGAACCTTTTTTTTATTCAGTACAACATTCTCCATGACCAGGACACAGTTTCATCTTGAAACTGAAATAAAGCATAACAACTTTCATCCATTTTCCTCTTTTTTTTTTTTTTTCTTAGGGGTCCAGTGAGACCCAGAATGCAAGTTCATGGATCCAACAGGATCTGGGGTTTTGACAGAATCCACAATTTTTATAAGTCTAGCAGGACTCGGGATCCTGCAGAATTCTTCCATCGATGGGTCTAGCAAGACCCAAGATCTCGACGGACCCAATTTCTTTGAGACCCTAAGAACTCGGAATTCCAAGGGGTTCAGTATATCTGGGTTCTTGAAAGACATGAGATCTTGAAGAATCGAATTTTGGGGATCTAATAAGACCGATCTTGGTGGAGAACTGGGCATGACTTGGATTTGAACTCCATGGTTTAATTACCTTTTAATCTTTGGCCTGATCTTGTAACGAATGATGAATCTATTGCTAGTTTGCTGCTCCCTTTCTTCTAAAATCTTCTTCCTCTATCCCCTCTTTTTTTTTTTTTTTTGGGTTACCTGTGCGTTGCTCTGTGTTTTCCCTACAATTTTGTGTTCTCTTCTATGTATTTGTTTTGTTGCTTCTCTTTTTTTTTTTTTTCCGCATTGTGGCCTCTCTCTTCATTATTTATAATGAACAAGGCAAAAAGAGTAGTGGGGTCCACAATAACTTTCATGTAGTAGTAAGTGGGAGATGGTAGGGAAACATGGGTTTATTAATAACCACCAGTAACTTCCATGATAAAGCTTTTTTTTGTTTAATTTTATTCACCTACTTTCCTGGGCACGTTGAAGTCGAAAGACTTGCCCTTGGTTGGACCTTTTTTTTTGTTTTGTTTTATAGGCCTATCAAATACAACCTAAAGAGTGCACCGTGAAGCCCATTATTTATTTATTTTTTTATTTTGATTTTTGGGGGTAGAATTAATTGATCAGTAGCCATGCAAAAATATAAAACTACTTTTTGTAATTCTTTTAATTTCCTTTTACTACAATATCATATCTACTTTTATTTCAATTTTATATTAGGACATAATAGTTACTTAAATGTTATATTTTACGAATTTAAAATTTGTCAAAATTTTAGGCTCAACAGTTGCCCCTCGTGCACTGTTCATGTTTGAACAATAACATGAAGGATGCATGCATTTTATGAAACTCGTTATCATTCATTAATTAGACCTTTTTTTTTGTAGAGAATAATTAATAAACATTGACGGCACACTTGGCAATGAAAGAGCTCAGCTTGAAGATGGACGAGAATGTGATTACGGACCTTATTATCGGCGTTCAGACTCCTTGCAAAGTCTTAACGTGATTTCTTCCTCTACTTTAACATATGTCTTGGTTAAAAAGGTTAGAGTCAAGTAAGGGATACTTCATTATTGTCGGAATTGCGAGAACAAATGCTTCGATGTAAGCAAGGATTATAAGAACTATTTTAATGCCACTGTTCTTGAGGAAGTTAATACTGAATGTTGTGGCCCTGAAATATACCCTGATGAGGAGGAACCCAGCCCTACACAGGCTCCTTATCGGAAGAAGGAATTGGGGATCAACCTTCCAATTTCGACGACTAAACGAGTGCTTACTCGTTTTGAAGAACCCTTGAAACAAGCTGGCATATTTGGTGCTATTGATGTTTCCCAATTTTCGTACCATTTTGACGCAAATGTATGGCAGGCCTTTTGTGAACTTTGGGGTCCACTAACCAATACTCTTCACCATGGTGCGGGTGAAGTTAATATTTCGCTTTATGACTTGGAGCGGATTGGAGGTTTACCGACCTTTGAAGCTGTATATGAAGAGTTCTTGTCGCCAAATAAAGATTTGACTGGCCATAATAAATATCCTGCTACAGTTGCTAAGCTGCTACCTATTCATGCTGAGTTATGCAGGTTTCATAAAGTTAATTATATTTATTATAACCTTTCGTTGGACCATTTTTATCGAGAATACTTGGTCTACTTTGCATATGGAGAACAAGCGAATTCTGAGCAAGAGAAATCTAGACAAAGAAAAAGAGCCCCTTTTGCATCTCGCGTCAAGAATGAATGCTGGACTTAAATGTTACAGCTGAAGGTGAACTTGCCACTTTCTTAGCCTTTTGGTTAAGTCGTTTTGGCTTACCTCATGGTAAAGACGTCATAAGGCTAGAGACATTTGTAATGGCGGCCTTGATGGCTTCTAGGCAACGAATTTCTTTGGCTCCAACAGCTCTTGGTTACATCTATCATGGCTTGAGGAAGGCAGCAAGTCACCCAGATCATCCTGGTAAAGCTAATACAATCTTCCCTATCCATTATGTAATAGGTTGGTTAGCAGAGTTATTTCCTTTTCTATACCGTCGCCGCCCTGATAGTGACTGTCCTGGTGACTTTCCTACTCTTGTTTATTATGCTGGCCTTCTTGGTAGTAAACTTTCACTAGCCCAAGCTAGACACATATTTGGGGATGGGAGGTATCTTTCTCTTAGAGCTAGCTCTTATTGTAAGGACTCCTGCAATGGTCGAGATGTGGTTGACATGGTTCAACCTCCTTTAGTATACGGTTACTGATGACGTGGGACGAAGGAGCGGGTTTATCTGACAGGTGGCGTTCAACACTTTGACGTCCTCTTCTCGAGATGACTTCCCCTGCAAAAAGGGCAACCCCGAGTTGTGGACCAGGGAATGCCTCTCCGATGGTTAAGTTAGCCCTGGGCTCACATCAAAAGGTCAAGAGAAAGAGTATAATTAGAGTTCAGTGGACAAATCTACCAACCCCCTTTCGCAAGGAAGAGATGTATCTATTTATAGTCCTCTCAGAAAAGGGTAGAGCTATAATCTTACCTGGAATGCCCACATGGGCCGCCACTCTCGGAGTGGAAGGCCCCAAAGGGGGGCCTTTAGGGTCGCATCCTGGGCCCATGAGTCCAAGTAGGCTTGAGGGAACCCCTAGGGTGATACTTCTTAGGCCTGCTATTCCATGTATGGGCCTGGTTTGTAAGTTGGATTTATAAGAGCCCATTAGAAAGAAGCAGATTTTTCCCCAATCACTTAGCCGCCCACATTTTACCTATACGTTGAGTCGGACGAGCAGTTAGGTAGAATGTGGACCACTGTTCAGGATTGGCATGCATCCAGGCATCCTCGAAAATTGAGCCTTTGAAATGGACGACCCTGGAGCCACTGTCCACAGATGCACAGGTTACGAGTCCTGGATGGTATCTGTATGAAACTGTCGCTTCCTCTATTATAAATAGAAACCATTGAGGTTGGGTGTCTCATACTTTCTTATTCGACGATAGTAGTTATCGGGGTTCCCCTAATGGCTTTTCCGCATTCCCTCGGTACGAAAACGATGAGTGAGTACGTCACCCACCATTTTGCATGGGACCGACGTGGGATTGTCTTTTGCTAGTCGCCCCTCCCAAAAGACTTTCAGACCCTCTGTCCAGACTTTCAGCTGGCCATGGCTGAATAGGCTGCCGAGTACTATGAGCCCTCGGAATTACTGCAGGTGATCTTCTACGTGATGCTTCTGAACGAGGTAGAAAGGCTTTGGTTGTTACAGGGACAGGCGCTTCGGTCATTGGAGTCAGCCCTCACTGAGCTCCGTTGGAATGCCTTTGAGTCGTGGGTCTAGTTATCTGTTGACCGAATCTCCAAAGCTCGATTTCGCCTAAAGGGCAGCTTGGGGAAGAATTTGGGAGCCGGTCGGCAGGAAGAGAGCTCAGGCAGGGGAACGGCAGATGAGGACTCGACCCCTGAGAGAGCGGCCTCCCCTTAGGATGACGTCAAGCAGGAGGAAGGCGTTAAGCCAATGAATGCATGGCCCCCTCCATTTAACATTTTCTCCTGTCTTTCCTTTATACCCCCTCCATTTAACATTTTCTCCTATCTTTCCTTTATACCCTTTGTGTGGAGAATTAATAAAAGTCTGTATTTCCATTTTCGTTAAATAATTTTTACTTAGCTTGCAATTAATTCATGTTAGTTGGATGGACACGAGTCTGAAATGGATTGGCCATTAGACTCTTAGGAATTTCTCTCGTCTCCAGCTCCCCCTACTCTCCCTCTATAAATGCAATGTCATTCTTCCATATAAAATACTTGAGTGTTCATCTTTCCGAGGGAAGCGGTAGGAAATATAAGGAGAGCGAGCAGTATTCCCATTTCTCCACTTAGTATGGCATTCCCTCCTATCTAGAACATGAGGGAGATGGCTGATTACATGAGGGAGTCCTTCATCTAGTGCTAGAGGAGCACTTCTTGTCTGCCTCGCCCCCTTCCCAAAGACTTCCACGTCTTATGCCCATGCTTTTCGCTGTTCGAGGCTGAGGGCGCGACGGCTGACTTCGAGCTCACTGAAATAGTACAGGCGACCTTCTACGCCATGCTGCTTAATAAGGCAGTCGAGATGGGTGTAGCGCATGATTTTACGGCCGAGAGTATGAAATCGCCCTTGATAGGTCTGAGGTGGTCAACCTTTGGGGTCTGGATGGACTGTGTTGACTATGCACTAAGGGAGCACAACTTCATCAACCGGCCGATGAAGTGGAGGTCCGTGGTTCCCGAGACGGCCAGGAGGAGGGCCCTGGGTCGGCCGGCCCTCCGGCCCCTTCTAGTGACGAAGAGTAGACTTAGCTTCGTTTCAAGTCTCCTTTTGTACTGTCCCGCCCCCCTTTGTTGCTTATACTAGCATGATTGCTGCAATGAAAACAGGTCCCATATGACTTGCCTTTTACATGTCTTCTTGTGTGGTGAAAGGCTGTGAAGCCATGCATAAGGTCCCTTGGCCCTTGTGGGTGTTTAAGGACATGACGGTCGACCATCAGGCCGTGCGTGAGGACCCTTAGCCCCCATTGGGGCCAAGATTATAGCGACTAGGCTTTAGGCTATGCTTGAAAACCCTGAGCAGCAGAGCAACTGGCCGTTAGGCCGTGCTCGCAGACCCTTAGCCCCCAGTGGGGCTAAGAGTGTAGCGACCTGGCACGAGGCCATGCTTGCGGACCCTTAGCCCCCAGTGGGACCAAGAGTGGAGGGACCGGCCGTGAGGCCATGCTTGCTGGCCCTTAGCCCCTAGTGGGGCTAAGAGTGTAGTGACCGGCCGCTATGCCGTGCTTGAGGACCCTCAGCCCCCAGTGGGGTTAAGGGTGTAGCGACCGATCGCTAGGCCGTGATTGAGGACCCTCAGCCCCCAGTGGGGCTAAGAGTGCTTACTGACCCCAGCCCCCAGTGGGACGAAGAGTATAGCGACCAGCTGTGAAGCCGTGCTGGAGGACCCTTAGCCCCCAGTGGGGCTAAGAGTGTAGCGACCGGCCGTCAGGCCCTGCTTAAGGACCCTTAGCCCCCATTGGGGTTAAGAGTGTAGTGACCGGCCATGAGGCTGTGTTTGTGGACCCTTAGCCCCCAGTTGGTTAAGGGTATAGCGACTGACCGTGAGGCCGTGTTTGCAGACACCCAGCCCTTTAGGCTGGGCGTACTGCGGCTGGCTACCTTGGTGTGCCCTTAGAGACCTATTCTCTCGTGAGATCCTCTATTGCTATCTGTGACGTGGGAGTGATAGGGTGCCATGTGGTGTTGATTGGGAAGAGGTGTGCCCATTGAGTTCGTCAGGGGGTGTGCCCCATCTTTTTGCTCTATATATAAGGGTGAGCATCTGTTGAGGGGGGGTCATTTGTTTTCCACACATTTTCATCCCCTAGAGAGAGAAACAACTTCTGGAGAGAGAAGCTCCGTCTTCCATCTCCCACTCTACCTTCAAGTGCACTGTAGTGCTTCAAGCAACCTCTTTGTATCTTCAAAGGCCTGCTTAAACGTTCATCCCCATCTTCAACCAGGTTCCTTGAATCTTCATCTCCTATAGGTACACGTTTACATCCCCTCGAAGCCCTGCTTGTTGTATATTATGTCGTCGTCTTGCTTGTCCAGTGGGGACGTCCCTGAAGGGCTAACCGGCCCCTAAGTGGAGGGCCGGCAACTGCAATTCTCCAACTTCCTAGCCTTTATTGATGGCCGGGTGGTGGCTTGCATCCCCCGAAAGAATAAATATAGGGAACCCAAAAAGATTCCCTATGCAGTGCCCCTTTTTGAACCGGGCACTCCCTCGTGATCAACCTGCGAGTCTTCCTCTACCCCCAGCATCCTTAGCCCCGAGGTGGGGGTGACGTATCCTTGGGAGATCACCATAGCTAATTATATGGCTGACTTCCAGGTTCACAGAATGGCAAAGACCAAGTCCACTATGCGCATCAGATCCCCTGACGAGTTGCTGGCCGAGGGCACACAAGGTAATCCTTGTTCAGCTGCACCCCAGTCCAACCCGGAGGCCAAAGTGGCATCCACTAGTTCTAGTGCCTCCCCTGGGACGGGCTCGTCTGGCTCCTCCTCTGGGCATCTGTTAAAGAGCCCGTCCTTGGAGAGGGTGTCCACGAGCTCCTCCTCCTGTGAAGCATCGTTTGGAAGGAGCAAGTCAGTGCTTGAACGAAAAGGCCGCATGCCTGTAGTTACAGAGATTGTGGCCGAAGGGTTGGAATTCCCTAAGGCCCCAACCCGCTCGGACCGCAGGATGGTCCGGGCAGTCACTTCCCTGATCCCAAGGTTGTCACTAAGTTAAAGAGGTCGGCCCTCGAGAAGTGATACCTCCTGCCCTCCAAGTATTCCTTCGTGATTCCTGAGGCGGATGCCATCGTAAATGAGCCGCCTGCTAAGTGTATAAAGGTCTACCGTGCAGCCCTAAACTACGGTCTCTATTTTTCCCTTTATCCCGTGATCATGAAGATATTAAATAAGTATGAATTGGTGCCCGCATAGGTTATGCCCACTTGTTCAGCTCGGGCGTTCAGTCTGGTTCATACCGTCCAAAGGGCTCCCAAGGAGACCGGTGACTTAGGACGGTATTGCTTCAACAATAGGCCAAACTTCATGACGGCCATTGAAAAGAAATCAAAAGTGAAGCACTGTCAGGTTGGGGGGATGTTCCTGACTAGAATGAGGGAAAGCCCATGCGGAACCCCTTTGGGGAGCCCACGACCGACGAGAGGAGAACCGCCCGCTACTTCCAGTTCTACATACGTGAGGATGATAAGCCTCGGCCCATACCTAAGTTCATGGCTCAATCAATTGAGTCCATGAAGGGCCTCAAGAGGAGGAGGAGCAAGTCCAGTGACTAGGAGCTTTTAAATTAGCTCCCTAAGTTAAAGTTTTTCGCCAATGACTTCTTCTTCATCGCGGTCGGCCTTTTGATCCTCAAGAATTACACCAAGGATACTTAGTTGTCCCAATGCTAATTAGTTTTTTGTCTGGTACTGACCTGACTTCCTTTTTGCTTTATGCAGATCAAGCGAGGGCAAGGCTGACGGTTTTTGAGACCAAGGACGCCACTCCCGAACAAGTGGCGGTTGACGCTGAATGCAGGCGGCAGGAGGAGAGGCAATGCCTTGTTACTCAACAGGCCAAGAAGGTACGGTATACGACCTGATTCGTCCCCCCTACCTTACTCGTATCTCTTGGATTATACAGACTAAGTCTTTTTTCTTGCAGGCACCCTCCCTTATGCCCCGTGGGAAGAAGCCTACCATAAGCCTACCAGTTTGGAAGAGGCAGAGGACCAAGGACCAGCAAGGTGAGGCCGTGGCCTACGCCCCCTCGCAAGTGGGGGAGACGAGAGCCGAGCGATCGGCTCCTCATCGATCGGGGAGCCGGTCATCAGGGGACCGCACCCCCGCCAGGCAAGAGCACCTCGCCCCTTCTAAAGCTACAGGAGCTGTGATGGAGACCATCATGAGAAGCCCAAGGACCGTCAAGCTCAGCCCAAGGAGGACTCACTCAAGCTTCAAGAGGTCAAGGAAGTTGCCAAACTTTGCCGGAAATTGGCGTTCATGCCCGAAGAGGTAGTGCCGCCTTCATCCAGAAATTTCCCGATTTTTGTGTGCACTTTTGACCTACCTAAAGTGGTCCCACAACTTGAGGCTCCACATGGTTTTGAAGTTTAAGATTTCAGCTTTCAAATAAGCCCAAGTTTGTTTAATTTGGACATCATTTGATTGGCAAAATATCACTCAAAGATACGTTATGCTGATCCAGTCCAGTCTGAGATAGGTGCATTGTTTGGGCCATAACTTTTAAACCGCTTATCCAAATTGCGCAAATGAGCCCATTCTGGAAACTAGACTTCCAGGGCTTTCTATCAAGCCCAAGAACGCGTGATTTGGCCGAGTATTCTGGAAGTTATGCTCTGTTGAAGTTGAGGCAGCTGCAAGGATTAATTCTGGGAATATGAAGAGTCTTCGGTTACATGTGATTGTGTGGCTGACATTGTGCACGTTTTGGAGCCTTCTAGATTGGTGTAATCAGCTAAGAAATCCTAGAATATTCCTTGTAACCTCCCCCACCCCTTTTATGATGTGTCTTTCCATTTATCTTAGTCTTTTCATTTTACTAGTTTTAATTGTTAGGAGTTATTTGAGTCCTTTTGTTGTCTTTTGCTGAGCCTATATAAAGGGGGGGCGTGTGAGCATTGTAGATCAGATTTCTAAGGCATTTTCAAGAGTAATTCAAGCACCTTTGAGAGTGATTCTCATTTGTGTCCCAAAAATTCCTAGTTCTATATCTTGAATTTGGCTAATTCAAGTGGTGTTCTAGGTTCTCCTTCTTTTCTTTGGAGTGATTCCTCAGAAGAGTGAAGGAAATTAGCCCAAGACCAAGGTGTGTGTGGCTCCGGAAGGATTATCTCATACTCAAAGTCTTGCACTATCCATCTCTATCCTGTTTGGTGATATTCTTCATCTTCCCCATCTTTCTCTCTTTTCATTTTGCTTAGTTTGATTTGAGTTTGATTTGGATCACTTTCCACCCACATATACATCAATTGGTATCAGAGCCACGGTTCTTAAGTGACCCACTTCACACCCAAATACATCCCAAAAAGCCAAAACACAAAAACAAAAAAGAAGCACAAAGCGGCAAAACCATTCCCGAAGTCCAGAAATTTTGCACGGTGCCCCCGTGCCGCCAAGGACAACCGTGCCACTCTACTTTTCTGCATTTTCTTCAGCCGAAGTATAGCACGGCCTGACCGTGCCCCCTTGCACGACCGTGCCACTTTCCCTGCTGCATATTCTTCCTTCAAAGCATCTCCAACATGTCTACAAAGTCCACAAGAAGCGACCAAGCACGTGTGGAAGAGTTAGAAGCTCAAGTCACTTATCTTCGAACTCAACTTGGGCAACTTTTGGAGGAAAAACGAAGGTGGGTTCATAGCCCCACTCCCTCTCATCCTCATGAACCGGTGGTCGAATTGGAAGAAGAAGTCTTTCAATCCCGAGCCAATTCTAGTGACGAAGAAGCCCCAAGGAGACGAAGGCAAGGAGGCAATATTGGTGGTGTCCGAATTGACATCCCCGAATTTGAAGGCCAACTTGACCCGGACTTATTTCTCGATTGGTTGCACACCATTGAGAGGATCTTTGAATATGAGGACATCCCGAAGGACAAGAAGGTGAAACTCGTAGCCCTTAAACTCCGCAAATATGCTTCAATCTGGTGGGCTAACCTTGGAGCGAAAAGAGCAAGAAATGGGAAAGGGAAAATTAGAACGTGGGCCAAAATGAAAGAAAAGCTTAAGGCCAAGTTTCTTCCCTCTCACTATGTGCAAGACAATTATCTCAAGCTCCATCGACTCAAGCAAGGATCCAAGAGTGTGGAAGAATACACTCGGGAGTTTGAACAACTCCTTCTCAAATGCGACTTGAAAGAAGATGACTCTCAAACCTTGGTAAGATACTTAACCGGACTTGATGAGTCTATTGCTCATATTGTTGAATTGCAACCATATTCATCCCTTGATGATTTGAGTTCTCTAGCCTACAAGGTAGAACAACAAAAGAAATCAAAGGGAAAGAGTATCCTATCCAAGCCTCTCTCTCGTCCTTACCCCACACAAAGGCTTCCGTACTACCCTCCTCGTCCACAAAATCCCCCACCACCACAAACCAAAAACACCACTCCAACCCCTCCAAAACCCCCCACACAAGAGCCCAAATCTAAAGACAAGGTTCGTTGCTTTCGGTGCCAAGGTATGGGACACTATGCATCTGAGTGTCCAAACAGGAGGATCGTTTCCCTAGCGGAGTACCAAGAAGCATGTGATGAACATGCCTATGACGAAGAAGAAGAAGAGCACCATGAAGAAGGAAGTTTGGAAGAAGTTGAAGAAGGCCCCGATGAAGGAGAATTGCTAGTTATCCGCCGGGCCTTGAGTGGAATTGCCACTCAAAAGGACATGGAGCAAAGAGAAGCCATTTTTCACACCAGGTGTACCGTAGGAGACAAGGTTTGTTCCCTTATCATTGATGGAGGTAGTTGTGCTAACGTTGCCTCAAAGACTATGGTGGACAAACTCAAGCTGCAAGTCTCTCCTCGTCCAAATCCCTACACCATACAATGGTTGAATCAAGGCAAAGGTTTGCAAATTACTCACCGTTGTCTTGTTTCCTTTTCAATTGGGAAAAACTATAAAGATGAGATTTGGTGTGATATAGTCCCCATGGATGCTTGCCATATATTATTGGGTAGACCATGGCTTTTTGATAGAAGTGTCATCCATGATGGCCGGATGAACACTTACTCTTTTCTCAAGGACCGTAAGAAAATCACTCTTACCCCTCTCAAAAGTCCTTCCCCCTCTCAACCAAAAGACAATCCTCATTTGGAAGTCTTCTTTACTACTCTTCTCAAATCTGAGCACCATGAGTATGAGTCTTTTAAAGACTTGATACTTTTACAAGAAGAGTCTAAGCCACCATCTCCCTCACATCCACTACTCACCCCTCTCCTACAAGCCTATCACCATGTTTTTCCACAAGAAATTCCACATGGCCTTCCCCCTCCAAGATCTATCCAACACAAGATAGACCTCGTTCCCGGATCCGTACTTCCAAACAAGCCGGCATACCGGATGTCTCCAAGCGAAACACAAGAAATCCAAAGACAAGTGGATGATCTCTTGTCCAAGGGTTTAATTCGGGAAAGTCTAAGCCCATGTGCCGTGCCCGCCCTCCTTGTTCCTAAGAAGGATGGTAGCATGCGTATGTGTGTTGATAGCCGGGCAATAAACAAGATCACTATCAAGTACCGGTATCCTATTCCCCGATTGGAAGATCTATTGGATGAATTACACGGAGCCGCTATCTTTTCTAAGATTGATCTTAGAAGTGGCTATTATCAGATTCGCATTTTTGTAGGTGATGAATGGAAAACCGCATTTAAGACTAAAGGAGGTTTATATGAGTGGCTTGTAATGCCATTCGGGCTTACTAATGCCCCGAGCACTTTTATGAGAGTCATGAACCAAGTTCTCAAGCCCCTCATTGGAACTTGTGTTGTTGTTTACTTTGATGATATCTTGGTCTATAGCAAGACCGAGGAGGAGCATGCCAAGCATTTGCAACAAGTTTTGGAGATTCTTTCACAAGAACAACTTTATGGCAATATGGAGAAATGCTTTTTCTTCACTCCTCAAGTGGTATTCTTGGGTTTCATTGTTTCCGCCCAAGGCCTCCAAGTTGATGATAGCAAGATCAAGGCTATTCAAGAGTGGCCAACTCCTACATCCATCACTCAAGTAAGGAGTTTTCATGGCCTAGCCTCATTTTACCGGAGGTTCATTAGAAATTTCAGCACAATTATGGCTCCTATGACCGAGGTAATTAAAGGCAAAGAGTTTTCATGGAACGAGCAAGCACAACAAGCCTTCGAAGAGATCAAGAAGAAGCTCACTAGTTCCCCCGTTCTAGCCTTGCCCGACTTTACCAAAGTCTTTGAAGTAGAGTGTGATGCATCCGGGGTAGGAATTGGAGCTGTCCTATCTCAAGAGAAGAGACCCATTGCTTTTTCAGTGAGAAGCTCAACGATGCTAAGAAGAAGTACTCCACCTATGACAAAGAGTTTTATGCAATCATTAGAGCATTGGAGCATTGGCGTCATTACTTAGTTGGAGGTGAGTTCATCCTTCATTCCGACCATGAAGCTCTCAAATACATCCAAGGACAACATAAGCTCAACCCTAGACATGCTAAATGGGTAGAGTATCTTCAGTCCTTCCACTTCACTATCCAACATAAAGCAGGAACTCTCAACAAAGGAGCTGATGCATTATCAAGAAGGTACTTATTACTCTCTACTTTGAGTACTAAAGTACTTGGATTTGAAGTTGTTAAAGATTTGTACCCAAAAGATGATGATTTCAAGGACATTTTTGAGAAGTGTCTTAAGCACCCCCATGGGTTGTTCCACTTAGAAGATGGGTTCCTATTCAAAGGTTCACGCCTTTGTATACCTCAATGTGGATTTCGTGAACTACTTATCCAAGAGCTACATGGAGGAGCCCTAGCTGGCCATTTTGGTGTCGAGAAGACTAGGTCAATGTTGAAGGAACACTACTATTGGCCTAAGATGTCAAGAGATGTAGAGCATTTCATCAAAAGATGTTCTACTTGTCAAATGGCTAAGAGCCATTCTTTGCCCCAAGGATTGTATTCTCCACTTCCCATTCCTCAAGCCCCTTGGGAAGATATTAGCTTGGATTTCATCACGGGTTTACCTAGAACCCAAAGAAACAAAGACTCATTATGGTGGTTGTGGATCGATTCTCCAAGATGGCGCATTTCATCCCTTGCCACACCACTAATGATGCTACTCAAGTGGCTAATCTTTATTTCAAGGAGATTGTGAGACTACATGGCATTCCAAAGAGCATGGTATCCGATCGTGACTCCAAGTTTCTTAGTCATTTTTGGCTAACTCTATGGCGCAAATTGGGTACTCAACTCAAGTTTAGCACTACTTGTCATCCCCAAACTGATGGACAAACTGAAGTCACGAATAGGACTTTGGGTACCTTACTTCGAGTCCTAGTGAAGAAGCATTTGAAGAATTGGGATGAGTTGCTACCACATGCCGAGTTTGCATTCAATCGAGTGCCTAGCAAGTCCACCCAACTCTCTCCATTTCAAGTTGTCTATGGCTACAATCCCAAGAGTCCCTTGGATCTTGTTCCCATTCCAACTCCCACAAAATTTAGTTGGGAAGCTGAAAAAAGAGCCAAGGAGATCCAAGATCTTCATGCAAGAGTTAGAGATAACATTGCCAAGGCTAATGAAAGAGCCATGCAAAGCGCCAACAAGCATCGCAAGGAGGTACATTTTCAACCAGGAGATTTGGTATGGATTCACATGAGGAAGGAGCGTTTCCCTTCAAAGAGAAAATCTAAGTTGATGCCACGTTCCGATGGTCCATTTGAAATTCTTGAGAAGGATGGGCCCAATGCATACAAGGTTGATCTACCTGGAGATTATGGAGTTTCGGCTACCTTCAATGTCTCCGATCTTAGCCCCTATTTCAATGATGAGCCCCTTCCTAGTCTGAGGGCAAACTTTCACTTACCCGGGGGGAATGATGGAGACCATCATGAGAAGCCCAAGGACCGTCAAGCTCAGCCCAAGGAGGACTCACTCAAGCTTCAAGAGGTCAAGGAAGTTGCCAAACTTTGCCGGAAATTGGCGTTCATGCACGAAGAGGTAGTGCCGCCTTCATCCAGAAATTTCCCGATTTTTGTGTGCACTTTTGACCTACCTAAAATGGTCCCACAACTTGAGGCTCCACATGGTTTTGAATTTTAAGATTTCATCTTTCAAATAAGCCCAAGTTTGTTTAATTTGGACATCATTTGATTGGGCAAAATATCACTCAAAGATACGTTATGCTGATCCAGTCCAGTCTGAGATAGGTGCATTGTTTGGGCCATAACTTTTAAACCGCTTATCCAAATTGAGAAAATGAGCCCATTATGGAAACTAGACTTCCAGGGCTTTCTATCAAGCCCAAGAACGCATGATTTGGCCGAGTATTCTGGAAGTTATGCTCTGTTGAAGTTGAGGCAGCTGCAAGGATTAATTCTGGGAATATGAAGAGTCTTCGGTTACATGTGATTGTGTGGCTGACATTGTGCACGTTTTGGAGCCTTCTAGATTGGTGTAATCAGCTAAGAAATCCTAGAATATTCCTTGTAACCTCCCCCACCCCTTTTATGATGTGTCTTTCCATTTATCTTAGTCTTTTCATTTTACTAGTTTTAATTGTTAGGAGTTATTTGAGTCCTTTTGTTGTCTTTTGCTGAGCCTATATAAAGGGGGGGCGTGTGAGCATTGTAGATCAGATTTCTAAGGCATTTTCAAGAGTAATTCAAGCACCTTTGAGAGTGATTCTCATTTGTGTCCCAAAAATTCCTAGTTCTATATCTTGAATTTGGCTAATTCAAGTGGTGTTCTAGGTTCTCCTTCTTTTCTTTGGAGTGATTCCTCAGAAGAGTGAAGGGAATTAGCCCAAGACCAAGGTGTGAGTGGCTCCGGAAGGATTATCTCATACTCAAAGTCTTGCACTATCCATCTCTATCCTATTTGGTGATATTCTTCATCTTTCCCATCTTTCTCTCTTTTCATTTTGCTTAGTTTGATTTGAGTTTGATTTGGATCACTTTCCACCCACATATACATCAAGCTGCTACCTAGGCTACCGACGTCCCCCCCAACTCGCTCTGCGGCCCTCAGCTAATTTCTTCAAGGCGGACCCTGCTGCCAAGCTCTCTCTTGTCTAGGACATAGTTAAGTTCTGGGACCTGGTAACTCCTGGGGCTTCGGATCCCCCCAAGGTGACCGAGAAAGAAATAGCCATGGCCGACGTCTTTGCTCGAGGGGTGAGGGCTGTTGCAGAGCGCCGGAGGCTGGAGGGGCTCGTCGCGCAGTATTAGCAGCGCTGCGAAAGATTACAGGTGGATCTAGACGCTCGTGAGGCCGAGAAGAAAGGGCTGCAGCATCAACTGGAGAAGGTCGGGGCTGATGCGGCCCAAGCTAAAGAGCAGGGGCTACCAGCAAGGCCGCACTGACACCCTCGGGTACCTTCGTAAGGTTGTGCTGACCCTGGTCAGCGAGTCTCAGGACGGTAGTTACTTTGAGGCCTACCTCCACTACGTAGATAAGCGTGAGCGGGCCGACGTGAAGGGTCGTGACCTTGAGGAGGTGGAGTTTATTGCTTTTTCTACCAAGGGCAAGATTGCCGAGGGCGAGGCCACCAACCCCCTGGAAATCGAGGCCGGGGCTTCTGCGGAGGAGGAGCATGAGGATGGTGTAGAGCCCGACGTGTGACCCCCACCTTTTCTTGTCTTTTCTTCTCTCCCCTCCCTTTTGTTTGTGTTTGTTTTGTGGTGGTGGTTTTTTTTTTGGGGGGGTTGTAAAGGGCTGTACTCTTTCCATTAATAAAGGGACGTTTACTCCTGTTTATCATCCTGTGTCGTTCACTCTTCCACTTTCAGTTTGTTCTTTCGTTTTAACTTGCACTTTGTTCTTTCTGCATCGTTAGGGTAGCAGCACCTAAGCGAAAGAACAAGGAATGTGTCACGCTATTGAGGAGCTTGTACTTTGCTTAAGCCGTGTATGAAGACCCTTAGCCCTCAGTGCGGCTAGGAGTGTAGCGACCAGCCATAAGGCAGTGCTTTTAGGGCACTTAGCCCCAATTGAGGCCAAGACTGTAGCGACCGGCTGTAAGGCTGTGCTTAAGGACCCCTAGCCCCCATTGGGGCTAAGAGTGTAGCGACTGGCCGTAAGGCCGTGCGTAAGGACCCTTAGCCTTCATTGGGGCCAAGAGTGTAGCGACCGGCTGTAAGGCCATGCGTAAGGACCCTTAGCCCCCATTGGTGCCAAGAGTGTAGCGACCGGCCGTAAGGCCGTGCTCAAGGACCCTTAGCCCCCATTGGGGTTAAGAGTGTAGCGACCAACCGTATGGCCGTGCTCAAGGACCCTTCGCCTTCATTAGGGCTAAAAGTGTAGTGACCAGCTGTAAGGCCGTGCTTAGCGACCCTTGGCCCACAGTGGGGCTAAGAGTGTAGCGACCGGTCGTAAGGCCATACTTAGGGACCCTTAGTCCGCAGTGTGGCTAAGAGTATAGCGACCGGCCGTATGGCCGTGCTTAAGGACTCTTAGCCACCATTGGGGCTAAGAGCGTAGCGACCGGCCGTAAGGCCGTGCTGAATGAAACCTAAAGGTGTGCTGTAGTGCAAAAATGGCGGCCTGGGGCCTAGGGCTTCATTACATGTGAACAAAAAGTGCATGCCGGTGGGGGAGAAGGAAAAAGCGTAAGCCTAAGTGTAGTATTTCCTTAGGTTACTACTATGCCAGGCCCGTGGGATGGGGGCACCGTTGAGGGTCTCCAATTGACATGTGCCGGGGCGGATCTGTGCAGTGACCTTGTATGGGTCTTCCCAGTTGGCGGTTAGTTTGCCGTGTTCCCTCGCCTTAGCTACAGCCGCCGTGCGCCGAAGAACGAGATGACTGACTTGAATGGGCTGCACGCTGATTGCACAATTGTGTAGTTATGCAATGCGGAGTTTATAGAGAGCCTCTCGGAGGGGGGCATCGCCACGAATGGAGGGGAGAAGATCGAGAGCTTCGCGGAGTGCCGCATTATTCAACCCCTCTTGGAAAGTTGTCAGCCGATGGGTGTGAAGGGCGACTTCAACGGGTAAAACAGCCGAATTGTTCAAGAATGCACAACAAGCATCCATGAATAATAATCTACATAGAAATATTCCAATAACAAGTGTATGCAAATCAAATTATTTGATATTTGTAGCATTGGACAATCATTTGTGAACATTATGAAAAGGTTGTTTATCAACATGCCAATGCAAATTATCATTTGCGAACTCCCATAAGCCCTTATGTGTTTAACAAACAAATATGCTTATTAGGCTCAATGAATGCCTCTATATCCTTTGTAGGAAAGTACTTTATTTTCACTCTCTTTATGCGCTGTCATGTTGTTCATAAAATTGAACTTGTTCTTCAATATGTTTAGTTTTATGAAAGTACCTAAGCTACTCAATATACTCAAAACACCTCACAACTTCCTGAGGGCTATAAAGTTAACATCATGCTCCAACATCCAATTTGAATCTAGTCCATTGCCATCACTAATGCTAAACCCTTTGACTTTTCTAGTCACCTAATTTTATTTACCTTTTTTTCGGTTAAAACTTAATCCATTGCGATCGATAAGTTCCTAAAGGTAGAACATTATCAAACAATTGCTTTAGCAGCCACCCGGCCATAAATAAAGCGACTTAGCGGGTGGTTGTTTGAAGGTGACTCTTGATTGAATCCAAGATTATTAACGAAAGGATTTATTTTTTAGCTTTATTTGGAGGGTTGTTGAAGCTTAGTTTGAAAAAGCACACCCAAAGAAATTTCAACTGGCATGGTTTTGATGCTTCGATGTAGTGATGTATTCCAAGTTTTTAAACCTTAGTTTTTCTTTAAGGGGAAATGCTTCTTTTTCAAGAGCTAATTTCAAGAGCTCAAAATGGCCTAGTTCAATTACTTATACATTTCTGATTAATTTTAGAAAAGGATTTATTAATAATCCCGGCTAATGGGAATTTCTGGAGTCTTTCTACAATAGTAGTGATGGATTTTAATTAAGTGTCATTCCTAAAAGCATATTCAATTTACTTAAGTGATGGTGAGCCCCTTGAACTTTATCAAATTGGTGTAAGCCCGCAACATCATCAAAAATTTGCACAAAATTGAATATCAATTACTAATTCAAGGTAAGAGTAGATGACAAGGAAGAAGCAAAAGACGCAACTTTCACCAAAAGAAATCCCCCAAAAGAGTAAAATACCGTACCCTTAAGTTTGTTTTTCTTTCCTCACCTCCAACCAAAACGACTACTAAATTAGCCCATCATAATTCATAACATATACTTTATTTGTTAAAATCAGTAGCTACTACCGATACTAGTCTAATTAATACTTGATGGTTGAATACATAAAATTAAACTCTTCACTCATGCAACAGCTTACAGCCAAGCCTGTAGGAAGCATAGGCATCAATGCAAGCATACTGAACCTGCTCCTCAGTCAATATCCTTGCTTGCCAATCACTCAGCGTGACCCTCTTCGTCTTGTTCATCCTGAGCCCCACCACCTCCGACGCCAAGTCCTTGAGCCCCGGACGGCGGAACCTGTAGGGCCACCTCCTCATGGCGGCGGCCCTAACATCCTCCGTCCGACCGCACTCGAGCCCGTACTCCGTCCTCAGCTTGGTGGCGTCGTCGGCCACCTCCACCCCCACGAAGACGAAGTCCAGGCTCGAGAGGAAGTCCCTCAATGAGTGGGGGATGTAGTCCACGTAAAATAGTTGGACAATGAGGCACTTGGTGTCAATGCACAGCTGCAACGTCGCCGTTTTGTTGCTCATGGATCGAATCGGGTGGGGACGCCACTCGATGTCCAAGCCCACGACGTTTGGGGTTGGGCCGTTGGATGAAGAGGCCGTGATGTCACGGACCCATGCATCGATGACGGAGCCCTTGTCGGTGACGGTGGTTTCGATGGTTTTTTGGGCAAAGTTTACTTGGTATTTTTGGGTTGATGGGTTGTAGTTTATGGAACTATTAGGCATTCTACTCTTCATGGTTGGATACGGAGTACTGATGACTGACGTTACTAGTGCTTTGTGTTTGCAGTACTTGTGGCTTCACTGGTTTGCAATATATATACTAGATGGCACAGCTAAGATGGGTATAATGAATTAATTAGAGTCGTCGTTTGGTCTTCTTAATAGCAATTTTCTTATTCTTTTTTCTCATTGGATGCTATCTTGGTTATGGGTTTATCCTCTTGAGATCAGGGAAAGAGGGGGGCCAATAAATTAAAGGTCATGGCTTATCAAAGAAGACAATGTTGGAACTAGGCTAGGTACAACTTACAAGGTTGACGAGGAGATTGAAGACTAATCAACTGTTATGTTCCACGTACGTCCAAAGAATTAGATGCCTCAATCAAAACAAAGGAAAAGAAAGAAAAAGAAAGGGCAAAGCCATGCCAACGGAAGAGCCACGAGGAAGGAAGAAAGAAAAAAAGCATGACTTGCATGAGAGGTCAAGACGTACGTGTACTATGCAGTTAGCCATATACATATATGCCTTGTGTTTTTAACTGTGAGTTGTATTTTTACCAATGAAGTGAAATACTAGCAAACTGATTTAGGGAGACGTGCATATTTTATTGAATGGGTGGCATTTTTGTTTTATGTTCATATATTTGCTTCTATTAGTTGAGATCAATAGATGACCAATTTGATAGGATATGGCCATGGCACATGTGTTTGTTAGGGTATGGTTATGAACATAGACCCTAGCTATTTGATGCTTGGGGGGGGGGAATTGAAGAACTCAGGATCGATTCAAATGTTGCTTAAATGTTGCCTTTAGGGTAACATTATCTGTTTTACGATAGTGGATTTACCTCAAAAGAGGTATGCAAAGGATATACATTGCACCAAAAAAACCTTACATTTTAATACACCTCATGAAATGAAATTTAACACTCTTATGAACTCCTATCGGTATCAATACACTTTAAATAGTAATATAATAGCTGAGAGAGAGAGAGAGAGAGAGATATATATATATATATATATATATATATATATATATATATATATATATATATATACATATACATATACATATATATATATATATGCATATGTGTGTGTGTATATATATGTTGAGCAAAAATTTAATAAAAATAAATGATATGCACAATATAACTTTCCGATGTACAAAGATGTACATTGGTTTATTTTGAGTATGTCCTTATTCAAAAGAGTAAACCTCCTTAATTACATCCCCCTCTCGGGAGACCACCATTCGATTATGGCTCGTTCTGTTTTACTTTTTCTTTATTTGTTGTGTTTTGCATTAATAAGACTTCATATGATTTTGATCGACTATTATCATATTTTTAATGTCGAACCGCCCATATCCAAAACTTAATTGCATCAGACAGCGACTGTATAGGTACCTTTTAGGAAGGGTAATATACATACACATTCTTCATATGCAGGTTAGAGAACGGGTAATTTTATTGATTTGGAATTTGTATTGCACTTACTCTTTTATCGTGAGCTGCCTATGTACCTCTTTTATAAAGGATCAAACCAATCGTAGTTCTTTAAAATTTAATTTGGTTTAATTTGTATTTTACTTTGGTTGCGTTAATAACCATGATTTAATTTGATTTTAGTTTTGGATTTTGTTTATGTGGACTATGATTTAATTTTGTTGCTTAATTTTATTTGGCTTGATAGTGAAGTTCTGCATTTTTTTTTTTAGCTAGTTCAAGGCCTTTTTTTAAATTTGCCGATTTAGCCCTTCCTAGAATCGGTCTATATATATATATATATATATATATATATATATATATATATATATATATATTATATATTATATATATATATATATATATATATATATATATATATATATATATATATATATATATATATATATATATATATATATATATATATATATATATTTGTTGACTTTTGATTGCACCCAACATTTATTTAAGGGCCTCCTATGTACTCTTGGCGATGTCAAATCGACGTAGTTCTTGAGCCGAATTTTATTTAGGCTTATGCCTTGGAAAGGGGAAAATTTAATAAGCTTTGTTGTATGTTTGGCTCGGGTACGGTCCTTTTTTCCATACTTTTTTTTTGAACAAGGCTTCAGCTTTTCCGTCATTTGAGCGAGTAAGGTATAATCAACATTGAAAAAATTAATTTTTTGTGAAAAAGGGGGGTATCAGTTTAAGCCCGTTTGAGGACCCCGGCTTAGACTGAACCCGAAAATTTTATATCAAGTTTCCTACGTATCCTCATTGGAATCAAGTCATTGTAGTTCTAGTGGATACTTAAAGTATATTTTAATTTTCCTTTTTGCGATTTTAAGCAAATGCATAAAAATTATTTACACCTAACTCATGAATTATGGACACAAGCCCCCCATTTATTTTCCTTTTTTAAAAATTTGTTTCAAACCATTGGTGACTAAGTGCTCATTGAAAGCAGCGTACAAAGGCTCTCCCAAAAAAAAAAAAAAAAAAAAAAAAAACTTCTCCTGTAAGCATTGTTATGTCCAGTGAGGTCACGTCATCATCTTTTATTTTTTTCATTCATTCATTTATTTATTTTTTACTTGACCACAAATCAAATTTTTGAATTCAGTGCATAAAACAAATCTTCACAAGATTATGATAACTTCAAATTCAGAGTCCTACTCCCAGTTAAAGTCCATGGATTATAAATATTGCTTTTCTCCCTCCCCCCCCTTTTTAATCATCTTACTTCTATCTTTAAGCAACATATCGCCTGCCTTCTATCATCTTGAGGTTCAGCAGATAGGTGAGGTATTGTTGCTATAAAATTAAAAGAAGAAATCAGCCTATCAACTAGCCTGTCAACCCTTATCAATTAACATCAATTAAAGCTTCTGAGTTTTGTCTTTCGTCCTCATGTGCTTTTTATAACTGCGTCTTGGATTTGATCGCACAAGGACACAAGAGGGCGGGGTGAATTGTGTCTATTAATTTTTTTTTTCCGATTATTTCAGAACACTCGTGAAAACTGTTTGGACTGTGTGTTTGGAGTGAAGTATAAACAAAACTAATTGCAGAAATAACAAAGGAGACACAATATTTTTACGTGGAAAACCACCTCTGGTCCAACTGAGGTGTAAAAACCATGACCTATCTCTGTAGGATTTTAACACACTTTCACTAGACAGATCGAACACATTACAACTGTAACACACGTAACTCAGTCACGCATGTAACTTGGTCCACCCCAGACCTTCATTACAAATATCACATAATTTAGTCTACCCGGAGACTCTTGTTACAACTAGGCCCATTGTCTCCTAAGATTTGGATACTCTCTTATCTCAATGACGGAAAAGTGAAAAAGAAAAACACTTTACTTGAATGCTTCTAAACAAACTGAATGTAAGGTACAATACAATCCCTATTATGCCAAAGTTGAAGACTCGATTTAGCACCCGCTTTGAAGGTTTTCTTTGAGAAAGATTAAGACTCACAAAGACACTTTTTAACCCTTGAAAAACCTGTATTAAAACGTTGAGGGGAGAGAAGGCTTAAATAGCATGGTGCATGTGCCACATGGGTAGGGAAAACGGAATTCCACGCCCTCTCAGTAACTTAGTAGCCAAGCCCCTCATAATCTCTCTACTTGATATCCTTCCCTTAGAAAATACGATAAAATCTTTCAAAGATCTTTCAAAATTATTTTTAAGGAAAGAAACCTTTTTAGACTCTATTATTAAAATCTCTCAATATTTTCTTTAAAAGAAGAAATCTTTTTAGACTCAACTAACACAGAAAAATTTATCCTCATTATTTCAAGAAATTCGACAGTCAAAAAAAATTTTAAAATCTTGAAACTTGTTTTTATCTTTAACGTCAAAACACTGCAGATCTGACTTCTCAGAATTGTTCGGAGGTAGTGCTCTGAAGTACTTGAAAAAAACCTTTCAAAGCAAGCGCTAAGTCAAGAACCTTCTAATTGGCATATTAATAAGAATTTAAAATAAAACCAATACTAAGTCTAGGACTCTTGTTATCAGCTGGACTCCTTCTATGTGTATCGAACTTGGTGCGCTACGCTCATTCGAACTACTCCAAATATTTTTCGGATCCTATCTCAACACACAACTCAAGTACAACATATTAACTAGTACATTTGGATTGTTATCATCAAAACCTTACACATTAATTGTGTCAACAGTTTTCCCCTTTTTGATGATGACAAACCAAATGAACGTTAGACGTCATCTATGACAGGGCCAAATACATTAGTGCCAAAATAATTTGTTCAATCCACACTAGAGAGAAAGCAAGAGTTAAGAAGTCAACTTAAAGCTAGGCAAACCAATTGAAATGAGGTCATACTCATCTTTCTCCTTTGACATCATCGAAAAGGATGAGGAGGCCGGAAGTTGAAATCCGGTGTGGATGTAATCACCACTAGAGCGGTAATGAAGGAAATAGCGGCGATACACTCAAGTGTATGATACAGTAATGATATTGGCATCCAAGTCATGCATAAACAAGTAACACATTCAACATGCACAAACAAGTAACACATTCAACAAGCAAAGACATAAGCGCATAAATATATAGACCATCCAGGAACATTCACAAACCACTACCAGTCACATATATAACCAAGTATTTTAAAAACAGTGTTAGAAATAGGGGAAGGAATAGAGTCAGGTAGAGGAAGGTGGAGGACGAAATTTGGCTGTGAGGGCAGGAAGGGTACTCAGCAAATCCTTGTGACGTTTTGTATTGAGAGCCTTTTCCTCTGTAAATGCCTGCTTTACTTAAGCTATCTCCCCCTTCAATGTGATCTGATCCTGCAACAGTGTGCCAATGGTAGGAGCGTTGTATGTGGAGGATTCACTGGGAACAGGTCCAAGGGTTGTTTGGACCCTCTGCTCTGACGTTGCACTGCCTCCCTTTGTTACCTTGAAGCTACACCCAATCAGGGTACTATTGTCAATTTCATCACTAACCTGAAAGCCTACTCTCTTCTATAAGGAAATCCTAAACTTTTCGAACACTGAAATCATAAAGAATCCATACCCCATATCATGATCCTTGGATATGTTCGCAATTCTTGCAATCTGGCTAATCATGATGGCAGACAAGTTAATTTTCTCACCTTGATAGAATAAATTAGTGTAACACATGTCCATGGGAACAGCAAGGTTGCGTTCCTAACCTCGGGAAACAATATTCTTAATCACAAACCAAAATAGCAATCGATGCAATGGCATCATTTTCCCCTTTCAATTCTCACAGACCGAGACACAGTCAGATGGGGCTTTTGGGCTAGTCTCTAAGTTAATTCTAGTAATCGCTCATCACCAAGTGTGCTCTTGTCCTCACATACATACATATCAAAACCTTCTGATGACACGCTAAGCAACTCACCTAGCTCCCTAGCATTAAACCGTACTTCATGACCATTAACTGTGCTTATCACCACTCCATTGGTGACAACACAGTTGACATAGAACTCAGCCAAGTCTGCAACTGAACACCCTCTCTTAGTATCTATGAATAGGTCCAACCATCCTTGAGCTTCCAACTTCTCTAAGAACACCGCTAGCCCCGGTTTCTGAAAGTATGACACCTTAATCACCCTCCTACGAACCACAGATTTCTGGAGGAGGTTCCCATATCTCTCAGCAATTGTCATGTTCTTCCTAACTTTTTTTTTTCTCTCTGGTTCATCAGATTCTTTAACCAGTTCTAACACTTGTTTTGGGGCAGGCTGTTTCTGGGCAGGTTTCTTGGATGGAACTAGTTTGATGGGTGTTTTGGGGGGTGTTTTAATGGGTGTTGTGGTGGATGTTTTGGTAGATTTAGTGGTCAGTTTCTTCTTCATAACAGAACTTTCAACTCTGTTTTCTGGCAGGGGCAGTACAATAGCTTCGAGTTCGAGGTCGTGGTAGGGGTGCAGGTAGAGTACGTTAAGTGAAGTAGTAGTTTTTCGTTGGCATTTAATGGCCGGTCTGGTCGTTGTTTGGGGGCTTAGTTGGGATAGTTCTTTTGAACCTAAAAATTAGTTCATCCTCATCACTATCTTCAGCATCTTCGCCAACGAATTCATTACCCACATGCTCAATATCAAATTCTTTAGACTGCCCAACTGACTCATCCTCAAGTCCCCCTAATCTCGACTCGGCTACAACAGGGTTATATACCACTATCTCCCATCCCGTAATTGGATGTACCTTAGGTATTTCATCAGAATTCAAACCCACTGATTTCAACTCTAAACTCTTCAAGAACCCAAAAATAGAAGGAGTAATCGAAAAAAAGGGAGAGAGAGTGTTTTCCCTACCAAATGTACTCACTTGTGGCGATGGTGGTGCTGGTGATGCCCCCTCAGTACTCATCCAATTTCCTCTCCTTTTTCTCTATAATTGCTCCCGTAGTGATCTTAGGTAAGAAGTCTTGTGCTTGGAGGATTCTCGACTACCACGAGTTCTTACCATCTTGAAGATTTGGGAGGATTTGGAGTTGGGGTTTACGTGGGTTTTAGGAAGGAGAGGAAAATTGGGTTCTTTGAGAGAGAGAGAGAGAGAGGTGGACAGATGGGTTATGGAGAGAGAGAGTGGAGAATTTTAATGTTTGACATGAGTGGCCTGGAAATCGAGGGTTGTGGAGAGAGAATGTTTGCATGCCGCATATCATTACACGTTATGTAGGCTATAAATTGTAGCTTAGGTGTAATAAAAGGAATTTCGGTTTCCAACATTCTTTTGATAATACCACTTGGTTAGCACATGATATAAACAGTGGTAAGGTTTGTTCTTAGAGCCTATTCTTATTGTTAAAAGTTTGGTGTCTTAGGACACTAAAGGCAATATCATTAGACATCAACGAGTGTCAGCATGTTACATTCCACATATATGCCACTAGAAGCACAGAAAATTGAATGCATCCGTTGGAACAATTTATTTGGCCTAAAGACCCTTAACTAATCAATCGTTGGGGGTTATACAAGTATGCTCAAGTCCTTTTAATCATACCCAATTCAAGTCTATTCCTCTTAAACTGCTCTCTACTCAGCGCCTTGGTAAAGATGTCAGTAATTTATTTATCAGTGGTACAAAAATTCATAGAAATCAAGCCCTTTTCAACATTATCTCTCAAAAAGTGATGACGTATGTCAACATGCTTAGTGCTTTTATGTTGACATGGATTTTTGGTAATGTTAATTGCACTTGTGTTATCACAAAATATAGGAATGCATCCTATGTCAACAAAAAAATCCTGAGTTATTGCCTTATCCACAACAATTGAGCACAACAAGAAGCAGTCGCTACATACTCGACTTCTGCTGTGGACATGGCAACCGAGTGTTGTTTCTTGGTTGCCCAAGAGAACAAACAAGGTCCAAGGAAATGAGCCATACCTGAGGTGCTTTTTCTATCAACCAAGAATCCAACATAATCCGCATCCGCATACCCAATAAGTTCAAAATTGCACCCTCGAGGATACCATAAAGCTAAGTCTGAGGTGTGTTTCAAATATTTCAAAATTCATTTTACAGCTTTCAAATGTGTTTCTTTAGGATTTGATTGAAAATGTGCACACAAACCAACACCGAAAACAATGTCGAGTCTACTGGCGGTTAGGTATAGAAGCGACCTATCATGCCCTATGGGATTTCTCCTCAACTGATGGATTCCCATCGTCCACAACCATCCTAGTTGAAGGAGAGATAGGTGTGTCTATGGGCTTAGCCGATTCTATTCTAAACCGTTTAATTAACTCCTTAACATATTTTTGTTGATGTATCGTAGTTTCGTTTGACGTTTGCTTGATTTGCAAGGCTAAGAAAAAAATTAAGCTCGCCCAACATGCTCATCTCAAACTCAGTCCTCATCAATTTTAAAAATTCATTATATAAATCATTGTTGGTTGCACCAAATATAATGTCATTGATATATACTTAAACAATCAACAAATATTCCCCCTTTGATTTGAGAAACAAGGTATTATCGACCTTGCCCCTTTGACAACCATTATCGATTAGCAATTTTTACAAGCGTTCATACCAAGCTCTAGGAGCTTGTTTTAAACCATAAAGAGCCTTGTCAAGTTTAAACACATGGTTAGGGAAATCATGATTTTCAAAACCAGGGGGTTGGCCTATATACACCTCTTCCTTAAGGTATCCATTGAGGAATGCACTCTTGACATCCATTTGGTACAGCTTGATCTCCATGTGGGCTGCGAAAGCCACCAAAATGTGGATGGCCTCGATCTTTGCAACAGGTGTAAATGTTTCCTCATAATCGATCCCTTCTTCTTGATTGTAACCTTGAACCACCAGCCTGGCCTTGTTTCGAGTTATTGTTTTGAACTCATCTAGTTTATTCTTGAACACCCACTTAGTGCCAATTATTGATCTGTCCTTAGGCCATGGTTCCAGGTGCCAAACCTTATGCCTTTCGAACTGATGAAGCTTCACTTGCATAGCAGTTTAGAATCTGCAAGAGCTTCATGAACATTCTTTGGCTCAATGTTAGATAAAAAGGCATAGAAAGCACAAAAGTTTCTGAGTTTGGATCTGGTTTGCACCCCTGTGTTAATATCAGACATAATCTGATCAATGAGGTGCGAATTCTAGTGCTTCCAAGGTCGTGGAATAAATGGATCCACAAACATGTTTTCCAATTTCCCGTGGATACTTGATGAAATAGGTTCTGGATCTGTTGTGGAGCCTCTTCTCACATCCGTTTGGGAAAGACTAGGTTGAATGGGCCGATTCTATTCCAAATCAGGTTCAGCAATGCTTCCCCCTGCCTGGTTTGCTCCCTGCCCACCTTCCACACTATCAGATCTAGGACCTGTTTCACCTTTAGGAATCTTACCGTTATCTACCATGGAGTTTTGAGTGAGCGAGAAGTCTTTTCTCACAAGACCAAATTCGCGCCCTTCTTCTTGTGTATCATGCTCAATCAAGGAGTTAGTTTCATCAAATAGTACATGCACATTCTCCTCAACACACAAGGTTTTTTTGTTAAACACTTTGTATGCCTTACTGTATGATGAGTACCCTAGGAATACTGTTCATCACTTCTAGGGTCGAGCTTTCCCAAGGGTTCCTTCCTATTATTGTGCATATAGCATTTGCAGCCAAACACCCTCAAGTGCATAATATTAGGTTTTTGTCCTTTGAAAAGTTCATAAGGAGTCTTGTTAAGTATGGGTCTGATCATGCATCTATTAATAATATAGCACAATGTGTTCAATGCTTCTACCCAAAAGTTTCTAGGAAGACCACTAGTGACCAGCATAGTCCTAGTCATGTCTTCTAGAGTACGGTTTTTATGCTCTACCATCCCATTTTGTTGAGGTGTTCGAGGGGCAGAAAAATTGTCATCAACAGCGTGTTCATTACAATATTCAATGAAGCTAGAGTTTTCAAACTCTTTGCCATGGTTAGACCTGTGACTCACCAATGAGTGTCCTACTCTCTTTTTAATTTTCTTAAGAAGTATAAGAAACTATTCAAATGATTATCCTTCGATGCTAAGAATAGAGTCCAAGTGAAACGAGAGTAATCATCCACTATAACAAATACGTACCTCTTCCCTCCTCTGCTTGTGATCCTCATAGGACCACACACATCAACATGTAGTAGTGTAAGAGGTCGGGAAGTGCTGACACAGTTCTTTGACTTGAAAGAATTCTTAACTTGCTTTCCTCTAACACAAGCATTGTACACATTATTATGCTTGATGGAAGGCAGTCCGACTACTAGGTCCTTGGAAACATGTTTATTCAAAGGAGAAAGGCTTGCATGTCCTAGCCTCTTGTGCCAAAACATAACATTATTATCAAGAGCACTCAAACATGTCAAATGATTTTGGGGAAGTGAAAGAACACACGCTTTATACACATTGTTGTATCGCTTCCCCCTCAACATAACATCACTGGATTTGATATTGGTAATCAAGTATTGATCCAAAGAGAAACCAACGTGATTACCTCTATCACATAATTGAGACACACTTAGCAAATTATGTTTTAAACCGTCTACTAAGTATACATTATCAATAGAACGAGAAAATGATTTGCCTATCTTGCCTACACCGATAATTTTCCCAAACTTGCTGTTTCCAAATGCCACTCTCCCTCCATCAAAGGCTGTAAGTGAGAAGAAGTTTGATTTGTCTCCCGTCATGTGCCTTAAGCAACCACTATCCAAGAACCATAGTTGATTGCCTCCTCTCACTTTAGCCTTATCCTTGAGTTGGGACAAGCTTTTGATTGATTCAAGGTTTGATTCGGACTCACTTCTGGCCATGATGGCTTCTACAACTTCTTCCTCTTGGGAGTCCTCTTCTTCCTCTGAAGTTTCACCCTAAGTTGCCATCATTGCCTTTGTAAAACGCCTCTAGGAGCTGCTCTGTTACGGCCTCTTGCCACAGTTTTGGAACTATTCTGACCTATGTTCTTCCTTCTACATGGGGCAGTTCTTCACAATGTGATCGGGTTTTGCACATCTGAAGCACCCTAAATACTGATAATGATCACTATTCTGTGGCTTGCCGGTACTTCCTTTCTTGATGTTCCCTTCATCCTTCTTGAAGAATTTCTTGAGCTTTCGAGTTACCATGGCTATCTCTTCAATATTCAAGTTCGAATCATTACTCTCCAAAGCCTTTAGAGAAAAGCCTCGATCTTTCCTCGTTTCTTCCGTCACCTGGGAGCTTTTTCTCAATTCATATGTTTGAAGGTTCCCAATGAGCTCTTCCAAGGAGATCTCGTTCATTTTCTTTGCTTCTTGAATGACTGTAACTCTTGTTTCCCAATATTGAGGCAAAAATCGTAGGATCTTCCTTACCAATTCTTCAGTGGTAAAGGATTTTTCCAACGATTTCAGCTCATTGGTGATGTGGGTAAAACGAGTGTACATATCCATCATAGTCTCTTTGTCGCTCATTTCGAACAGCTCATATTTCCTCATTAGCAGTTTAATCCTAGACTGTTTGACCTGGTTGGTTCCTTCATGGGCTATGCGAAGGGCATTCCATATCTCCTATGCGGACTCACACTCTAAGATACGAGTGTACTCGTCTGGTCCAAGGCAAAGTACAGTAGCTTCTTGGCTCTAGCATTTTTCTCCATCTTTCTGAAGTCATCCAAGTCGAACTCGTTTGACTTCTAAGGAACGGTCTTGCCATCTTCCGTAGCCTTCATTGGAATGTAGGGACCATTCTCAATGATCATCCATAACTCGTAGTCATCGGCTTGAATGTAATTCTCCATACGATTCTTCCACCGGTTGTAATGTTGTCCATTGAAGTATAGTGGTCGAGTCATGGATTGACCCTCCAAAATTCCTTGTGGTGCACTCATCTTTTCAGGATCTCTCGAGGTGTTAACCTAGGTTTGAGAACTCTACTCTGATACCACTTATTAGATTTGATTGCATAAGGACACAAGAGAGGGGTGAATTGTGTCTATCAATTTTTTTCGATTGTTTCAGAACACTCATGAAAACTGTTTGGACTGCGTGTTTGGCGTGAAGCAGAAACAAAACTAATTACGGAAATAACAAAGAGGACACAATATTTTTACGTGAAAAATCACCTCTGGCCCAACTAAGGTGTAAAAACCATGACCTACCTCTGTAGGATTTCAACACACTTTCACTAGACGGGTCGAACACGTTACAACTATAACACACATGACTCAGTCACACACGTAACTTGGTCTACCCTAAACCTTCATTACAAACACCACGTAACTTAGTTTACCTCGAGACTCTCGTTACAACCACGCCCACTGTCTCCCAAGAGTTAGACACTTTCTTATCTCAATGATGGAAAAGTGAAAAAGAAAAACACCTTACCTGAATACTTCTAAACAAGTTGAATGTGAGCTACAATACAATCCTTATTATGGCAAAGTTGAAGACTCAATTTAGTGCCCGCTTTGAAGGTTTTCTCTGAGAAAATTCAGACTCATAAAGATACTTTTTAACCCTTGGAAAACCTACATTAAAACGTTGAGGGGAGAGGAGGCTTAAATAGCATGGTGCATGTGCCACATGGATAGGGAAAAGGGAATTCCACGCCCTCTTAGCAACTTAACAGCCAAGCCCTCACAATCTCTCTACTTGATATCCTTCCCTTAGAAAATAAGATAAAATCTTTCAAAGATCTTTCAAAATTATTTTTAAGGAAAGAGACTTTTTAGACTCTACTACTAAAATATCTCAATATTTTCTTTAAAGAAGAAATCTTTTTACACTCAACTAACACAAAAAAATTTATTCTCATTATTTCAAGAAATTCAACAGTCAAAAAAAATTTTAAAATCTTAAAATTCGTTTCTATCTTTGACGTCAAAACACTGCAGACCTGACTTCTCAGAACTGTTCGGAGACAGTGTTCTGAAGTACTTGAAAAAAACCTTTCAAAGCAAGTGCTAAGTGAAGAACCTTCTAATTGGCATATTAACAAGAATTTAAAATAAAACCAATACTAAGTCTAGGACTCTTGTTATCAGCTGGACTCCTTGCACGTGTATCGACTTTAGTGCTCCATGCTAATTCGAACTGCTGCAAGTATTTTTCGAATCCTGTCTCAACACACAACTCAAGCATAACATATTGACTAGTACATTTGGATTGTTATCATCAAAACCTTATACATTAATTGGGTCAATAGCATATGGCTGTAATTCACCCCTGGATTTGTCACTTTCGCTTTTTTTTTTTAATCGTTTAAAGCCCTTTTTTTGCTTTTTCTTGAACAGACAAATGAAGCCATGACAAGCCTCTTCCTCCACCTTTTTAATCATCATCCTGGTTGCAGACGTTGTTTTCTTTATCAACATTAAGCATTTTTCTTCATTAAGGCTAACGCTGATTTTTTTTTTTTTTTGGGAAATAAAATGAAACCTAACACTGTTCATTGATTTGTGAGTCCCTAGTCGGGATGTTAAATCGAATATTTTTTAAACCCTTTTTTTAAGAACCTTTTTTTTAATTCAGTAAAACATTCTCCATGACTAGGACACAGTTTCATCTTGAAACTGAAATAGAGCATGGCAGCTTTCATTCATTTTCCTCTTTTTTTTTTTTTCTTAGGGGTCCAGTCAGACCTAGGATGCAAGTTCATGGATCCAACAGGATCTGGGGTTTTGACAGAATCCATAATTTTTATGAGTCTAGCAGGATTCGGGATCCTGTAGGATTCGGGATCCTGCAGGATTCTTCCATCGATGGGTCTCGCAAGATCCAAGATCCCAACGGACCCAATTTCTTTGAGACCCTAAGAACTCAGAATTCCAAGGGGTTAAGTATATCTGGGTTCTTGAAAGACACGAGATCTTGAAGAATCGAATTTTGGGGATCTAATAAGACCGATCTTGGTGGAGAACTGGGCATGACTTGGGTTTCAACTCCATGGTTTATTTAGCTTTTAATCTTTGGTCTGATCTTGTAACGAACAATGAATCTATTGCTAGTTTGCTGCTCCCTTTCTTCTAAAATCTTCTTCCTCTATTTCCTCTTTTTTTTTTTTTTTGGCTGCCTGTGCGTTGCTCTGTGTTTTCTTCACAGTTCTGTGTTCTCTTCTATGTATTTGTTTTGTTGCTTCTCTTTTTTTTTTCCGTGTTGTGGCCTCTGTCTTCATTATTTATAATGAACAAGGCAAAAAGAGTAGTGGGGTCCACAATAACTTTCCATGTAGTAGTAAGTGGGAGATGGTGGGGGAACATGGGTTTATTAATAACGACCAGTAACTTTCATGATAAAGCTTTTTTTTTTTGTTTAATTTTATTCACCTACTTTTATGGGCACGTTGGACCTTTTTTTTGTTTTGTTTTGTAGGTCTATCAAATACAACCTAAAGAGTGCACCATGAGGCCCCTTATTTATTTATTTTTTTATTTTGATTTTTGGGGGTAGAATTAATTGATCAGTAGCCATGCAAACAGATAAAAATACTTTTTGTAATTTTTTTAATTTCCTTTTACTACAATATCATATCTACTTTTATTTTGATTTTATATTAGGACATAATAGTTACTTAACTGTTCTATTTTACGAATTTAAAATTTGTCAAAATTTTAGGCTCAACAGTTGCCCCTCGTGCACTATTCATGTTTGAACAATAACATGAAGGATGCATGCATTTTATGAACTTCGTTATTGTTCATTAATCAGACCTTTTTTTGTAGAGAATAATTAATAAATATGGACAGCACACTTGGCAATGAAAGAGCTCCATTTCAAGATGGACGAGAATTACGGACCTTATTATCGGCGTTCAGACTCCTTACAAAGTCTTAACATGATTTCTTCCTCGACTTTAACATATATCTTGGTTAGAAAGGTTAGAGTCAAGCAAGGGACACTTCATTATTGTCGGAATGACGAGAACAAATGTGCCGATGTAAGTAAGGATTATAAGAACTATTTTAATGCCACTGTTCTTGAGAAAGTTAATACTGAACGTTGTGGCCCTGAAATATACCCTGATGAGGGAGAACCCAGCCCTACACAGGCTTCTTATCGGAAGAAGGAAGTGGGGATCAACCTTCCAATTTTGAGGTCGCTCAACTTTTATGATAAGAGTGATGGAATGGACTAAACGAGTGCTTACTTGTTTTGAAGAACCCTTGAAACAAGCTGGCATATTTGGTGCCATTGGTGTTTCCCAGTTTTCGTACCATTTTGAAGTGAATGTATGGCAGGCCTTTTGTGAACTTTGGGGTCCACTAACCAATACTCTTCACCATTGTGCGGGTGAAGTTGGTATTTGGCTTTATAACTTGGAGTGAATTGGAGGTTTACCAATCCTTGAAGCTATATATGATGAGTTCTTGTCGCCAAATAAAGATTTGACTGGCCATAATAAATATCCTGCCACAGTTGCTAAGCTGTTGCCTATTCATGCTGAGTTATGCAGGTTTCATATAGTTAATTATATTTATTATGACCTTGCGTTGGACTATTTTTATCGAGAATACTTGGTCTACTTTACGTATGGAGAATAAGCGAATTCTGAGCAAGAGAAATTTCAGACAAAGAAAAAGAGCCCCTTTTGCATCTCACGTCAAGAATGAATGGTGGACTTAAATGTTACAGCTGAAGGTGAACCTGCTACTTTCTTAACCTTTTGGTTAAGTCGCTTTGTCTTACCTCATGGTAAAGAAGTCATAAGTCTAGAGACATTTGTAATGGCAGGCCTTGATGGCTTCTGGGCAACGAATTTCTTGGGTCCAACAGCTCTTGGTTACATCTATCATGGCTTGAGGAAGGCAGCAAGTCACCCAGATCATCCTGGTAAAGCTAATACAATCTTCCGTATCCATTATGTAATAGGTTGGTTAGCAGAGTTATTTCCTTTTCTATACCATCGCCGCCCTAACAGTGACTGTTCTGGTGACTTTCTTGCTCTTGTTTATTATGCTGGCCTTCTTGGTAGTAAACTTTCACTACCCCAAGCTAGACACGTATTTAGGGATGGGAGGTATCTTTCTCTTAGCGCTAGCTCTTACTGTGAGGACTCCTGTAATGGTCGAGATGTGGTTGACATGGGTCTACCTGGTGGGGATTTTAAATTTCTCTTGTCTATGCTGTCATGTACTTCCTGCACATGTTGGAGCCGAATTACTTTTTGAGCCTTATTACCCCAACAGATTTGCTCACCAATTTGGATTTGATCAAGGGGTTCGATCTAATCGTTTAAGCTTTATTAGAACCCTTCGACAGCAAAGGAATGTAATGTATCTTACACAACCCTATGCTGATCTTCAAAGGCGAGATACGGGGGTTAAGTTCTATGTTCCTCCTTCCTATTATGAAGGAGTTTGTTCTTGGGATTACAGTAGTCGGTCGACCAAAATCAGCACTCCTTATTTAAGCTAGTTAGTTGAAAATGTTTACCAGGCTACAATGAATAAGAATGAGCTTTTGAGGGAAGCTGTTTATATTATAGATCACCTACGCCCTCTCTGCGAGTTTGTTCCTGGGGTTGTTGAAATTTCAAGGGTTACAGGCAACAGTTACACCAAAGAGAAACCTTCATTATCATCCTCTGAAAAAGGAAAAACCAAGGTTTTTGGAGGTAATAAAAGGCCACAGAAGAGGAATAAAAGGACCCCTAATGATCACTTGCTTACCACGGCAAATTCTTGTGATCAATCACCCATCGAAGTAAACTTCATAAGGGCTTGTTATGACCGCCCTAATCAATCTGATGATTCTGATATGGGAGATGGTACAGGATTTGAAGATTTGCCTATTGCAGACTTAAATACTTTTATTGAATAGGGAACTTTAAATCAACAAGATGCCCCTATAGAAAAAATTAGAGTGCCTCTATAGGCCACCTTTTGCTACAGTAGAGCATTTCGATGCAGTAGGAACTGCTATCATTCCTATGCATGACACTTTAGATGACTTGGTTGAAGCCACGCCTATTCAAAGTATCCCTACTTCCTTAGCGAGTCTTTTTTTTACAACTTGAAGGAAAATTGGGTCCGAGAGAGCATGCTTAAAGGAGTAGAAGTGGTCATTGATATTATTTCTAATCATGGCTCTGCCAGGGGCTTGTTAGCTAGCAGAGCGCAAGTTTCTCAATCTTAGAGTGCACTTTGCTCTATAATTGACATTTATGAGCTCAGTAAAATAAAGATTTGTTAGCTTTCCTCCAAGATAGAGGAGATACTTGGCGTAGTTGAGACTACTGTAAAGATCGAAGACTTAGTGGATATTAATCCTGCAAAAGTTTTGTCGGATCAAGATCTCACTTATTCTTCTGAAATTGCTCACATTGAAAACCAACTCAATAGCCTATCCAGTAAAGCTTCAAAGCTTAAGGTTAAGGAGCAGGAGGTCTTGAGAGAAGATAAGCGGATCTATAAAATACGAGAGGATTTGACCATCCAGCAGCAGGTTTTTCTTTAAGTAGAGGGCAAGTTGAAGTCCTCTCTAGGTTTGAAGAAAAAAGAAGCGGAACAGGTGAAAGCCGACTTAGCCAAAGTAGGATTCTCCAAGCTGCAGGATTTGGAGAAGGAGAAGAACCATCTCAAGAGTTTGATTAGTTCTGTAATCTCCTTTAATAATGCTTAGATTTGTCTTGTTTTGTTCAATTCTTTCGCATTTATATTTTGGACCTTCAGTCCATTTTGTGCTGTACTATTTATGCTATTGCGATAAAGTCTAACCGTCTCTTCCCTTTTCTTTTTCTTTTTTTTCTTATTTCTTTTGTTTTTTTAAGACCCTTCCCCCCCCAATGAAAATCAAAATAATTACACAATAACGAGTAATTAATAAATAATCTTCACTATAAGCATCACATGGCCATTCCATACATCACGTGAAAGTAATTTTAACGTGCAAAGGAAAAGGGGATTTATTTATTTTTTATGGCTGGATCTAGTTTGAAGTTGGACTACCTACAGACCCCCTTTTTAAGGGATCAAGCCTTTCGTAGTTCAATGGAACTCAACTATCCATAAATTTCAAGTAAAGAATTTCTTTACAAATTTACCATTGACACAGGTATACACAATGTGTCCATCATGATTTGAGAGTTCATATGTCTCCCTTAGGGAAGACCTTAGCAATTACGTAGAGACCTTCCCATTTGGACTCAAATTTACCTTGTGTCTTTCAATTGATGACAATTGGCCTCCTTATTATCAAAACCAAATCACTAACATCAAATGAGCGGAACTTAACCCGCTTGTTAAATGCCCAACCATTAGAGCTTGGTAAATTTCAACCCTTTGTTGAGCCATTAGCCGACGCTCATCTAACACTTCAAGTTCGGCTAATCTTACTTGAACATTCTCATTTGGATCAGTGAATCGCATAACCATTCTTAGGGAAGGCAATTGCACTTCAAGTGGTAGCACGACTTCTGAATCGAACACTAAGTTGCAGGGCGTACAACCATTTGTAGTTCGAACCGTGGTTCGATAGGCCCATAAAGCTTCAGGTAATCGTTCATGCCAATCCCTCCTCGACCTTAAAACCATTTTCTTTAAAATCTTGCGAAGGCCCTTATTGAATGCTTCAGCTTGACCATTTTATAATGGATTGTAACTTGATGAGAAGTTGTGTTTGAACTTGTATTTCTTTGCAAGCCTTATCATCACTTAATGTTTAAAGTAGAGGCCATTGTCTGAAATGATCTTGTATGGGACTCTATATATGTAAATAAGGTAAATCCTGATAAAATCAGCAACTTGCTTTGCCCCCACTTCTGTTAATGGAATGGCTTCAGCCTACTTTGAAAAATAGTCTGTGGGCTGGAATAAACATGTGGCCACGAGAGGAGGCTGGTTTGAAAGGTCCTATCACATCGAGCCCCCATGCATGGAAGGGCCAAGATAATATGCTTGGGTGAAGTAATTGTGGTGGCTGGTGGATGAAATCTCCATGTATTTGACAAGCTTGGTCTGCTTTACCAAATTTTATAGCATCTTGAACCATAGTTGGCCAATAATAGCCCAACCTTTTAATTTCACTAGCAAGTTTTGGACTTTCCTAATAACCACCACATACCCCAGCATGAACTTCATTTAAGGAATAAGTCGCTTCCTCCCTTGACAAGCATCTAAGTAACAGCCCCTCAAAAGCTTTCCAATATAAGGTGTCATTTTTAAGTGTAAACCTTAGTGCTCTTCATTTTACATCTTCCCTCTTCTTTGGATCAGTGGGTAAAATGTCATACTGGATGTACTTAATAAGAGGTTGCCTCCAGTCTGTCTCTTCTTCGACCTCAAAAATGTAGACCACATTTGTCTCGTCTGTTTCCTCAAAACGATCCAAGGCTGAGGCCAACAAATGATGGTCCTGGACTGTTATTTGAATTTCTCTTTCATCAGGGAGTGTCAGTGAAGCGGCCAACTTTGTTAAGGCATCTGCTTTATTATTCTCTGACCTTGGCACGTGGTTAATCTGTACTTGCAGGAATTGGTTTATAAGGCTTCTTACCCTTTGGTAAAGAGGCACTAACTTAGCATTTCTTACTTCATACTAGCCATTTATTTATCGGATAATTAGTTGAGAATCACTGAACACTTCTAGTTGATCAATACGCATTTCAAATGCCAATTCAAGGCCGATGATGAGTGCCTCGTATTCAGCCACATTATTTGAACATGTCTGGAGCAAAGAAAATGAGTAAGGGATAAGTCCTCCTAATGGCGTGACAAATATAATCCCTACCCCAGCTCCCCTATTCCTTGCTGCTCCATCAAAGTATAACTGCCACAATTTTGTTTCAATAAGCATAACTCCCTTGTCAGGCAGATTATCTGATCGCTCCTCATTGTCTGGGCGTGGATGTGCTGCTAGGAAATCGGCTATAACTTGTCCCTTCATTGCTTTTTGAGGCACGAACTTGATGTTAAAAGGGGCCGAAAGCTTAGCCCATTTAGCCAATCTCCCTAATAATAAGGGCTTAGATAATATATATCTCAATGGGTATGCCATTGAGATTACAGTGATATGATGGGACATAAGGTAATGCCTTAACTTTTGAACGATAAACACTCAGGCAAGATAAATTTTCTCCATAGAGGAATAATTTACTTCCGCACCTACCATTGTTTGGCTGATATAATATCGGGCATTTTCTTTCCCGTCATCTTTACATTCAGCCAACATGACCCCCAAAGATCGTTAAAGGGCTGCTGTGTATAAAATTATGGGTCTTCCCTATATTGGAGCCATTAGGACAGGTAGTCTTATGAGGTATTGCTTGATACTTTCAAAAGTATTTTGACATGCTTGATCCCAAATGAAAGGCGTGTCCTTTTCTAGGAGTCTTGTGAAAGGTTGGCGCCTTCCTCGCAAATTTGAGATGAAGCGCCTTATGTAAGCCAACCTTTCTTGTAATACTCACAATTCCCTTAAATTTCTTGGAGGAGGCATTTGAATTATGGCTTTGACTTTGTCAAGATCAATTTCTATTCGTTCTTTTCGAACAACAAAGCTGAGAAATTTCCCTGAACTGACCCTAAATCCACATTTTAAGGGGTTCATCTTGAGCTGATGTTGACAAAGCATTTCAAAGACCCTTTTTAGGTCGTGTGGGTGATTTTCTCTGTCTTTTATTTTTATAACCAAGTCATCAACATAACATTCAACAAGGTTGTGGATAAAATCACGAAAAATAATCGTCATGGCTCTCTGGTAAGTGGCCCCAACATTTTTCAAACCAAATGGCATTACTGTATAACAGTGTATACCTTGTGGTGTTCGAAAAGCGGTTAACTCTTCATCTTCAGGGTCCATTTTGATTTGATTGTATCTCGAGAAACCATCCATAAAAGATAAAGCACCAAACCCCGTAGTGGCATCCACAAGAAGCTCGATGATTACTAGTGGAAAATTATCCTTCGGGCATGCATTGTTTAAGTCCCTAAAGTCTACACATATCTGGAGTTGGCCACTCTTTTTTTGAACAGGAATGATATTAGGTAACCAAGTCGGGTATTGAACTTCACAAATGAAGTTAGCCTTTATGAGCTTGTTCACTTCAGCATTTATTTGGATCGTTAATTCAGGACGAAAACGCGCTAAGGCTACTTTATTGGCTTTACATCTTTAGAAACGCCAACTTATGGATCCAAACCTGGCATGTCTTGATATCCCCAGGCAAATACATCTTTGTATTCCTAAAAGAGTTGTTCGTATTGTGCCATTTCTTCATCATTTAATGCAGCACTCACAAAAATTGGCCTGGTGTCATCAGTTGTTCCTAAGTTTATCTCCTGTAGCCAATCACTTGTGGCTTGGCCACCATCTTCCATTTCTGGTGGTCCTACTTAAACAACCTCGATAAAATCCTAATAGGGCCCTTGTTCTATAGGAATTGAGTTATCTTTTGGGCATTCAGGTGAATCATCTTGAACTTAAACTTCACTACACATTTTCGAGTCTATCGTGGAAACCCTTTGATGTTTAGGAGATTCTTGACAAGGAAGTTCAAAAAATCGAGCATCATCCTCATCTTTGATAGAAACAACATTAATTTGGTCTGCTTGCTCGACTTTATTTTGTTCATGAACCCAAACAAAGCTTCTAGGCTGTTGCCCTTTCTTGTTTAACTTCCACTTCCTCTGCTTTCTAACTCGAATGTTCTTTTGTTTGGGTTCATTGACTTTCCCAAGCCTTTGGAAAACTGAGACTCAAGGTTGGACCTATTTGTCTTGGGAGAATAGCTTTTGTTCTTGGGGTGTGAAAACCAAATCATTTATTGCATAGACTTTGAGAACTGCCCTATCATGTGATACATGAAGATTTTCCAAGATATCTCCTTGAAATGATCCTTTTAGGACTCCACCTTCATGAGAGATGTTCACTTACTCATTGGTTAAAACAAATATTCTTTTATTGCCTTTTCCCCGCCTACTTTGAGATGATGATGGCCCTCCTGAAGGGGAAGTGCCTGAAGAGGATGCTCTCATTGGAGGCTTTGAAGGCCCCTTAACAGCACTCTTTTGTTGCCGAGTGATGTTCTTATGACCAGATTTTCTTTGGGTACCGACTAGTCAATTCTTCTGAGGGGAAAAGTATAACTCGTGACAAGAGAGTTCACAATTTTCCTCACTGATGTTAATGCATTTTGGCCAACCTTTCTTTTGTCTTTAAGTGTATATTTGAACAACACCTTTAACCATGGAGATTGATGTTCTTTACCTTCACTAACATAGCTGTTGACAACTTGAATGACCTTCTGAGGTAAAGTGAGAGCCATGTGCTTCTCTTTTTGGTTATTCCTTTTTACGTCTAAAGACGTCTGAGAGATTCCAGGATCTGTTGATTTGTAAAACTTGACGTCAGCGTAATTAACGTCTTCCCCATAAAAAGGGTTCGCATCCCCACGAATTGTCTTCTCATTGCCATACTCGTCAGTGTATTTCAAACATTGGTGAAGAGTTGAGGCAATAGCTTTGCTAGTATGGAGCCAAGGCTAGGCAAGTAAGGCATTATACGAAGTATCAGCAATAGTACATGAAAGAGAGCATCTGTGTAAAGGTCATCTAGCTTAACTTTCAAAGCAATAGTGTCTAAGGCTTTCTGCCCTACCTGATTAAATTCTTGTATTGTGAGCAAAGTTAGGGGCAACTGATTTAGTGTTATCCCTATTGCCCTCAATACCCCTAATGGAAGAAGGTTGACTGCAGAACCACAGTCAAGTAGGATCCGATTTATTCTTTTATCCCCGATCATACCGGTGACGTGCAAGGGCATGTTGTGATTTGTAGACCCCAACTGGAGGTCTTCATCAGAGAATGTTATACAAGCCATGCATGCTGTATACTGGTTTATAGGGGAGGATAACAGCTCATTCACCTCAATAGGGTCAACTTGATCTTTGTATTCATCAGGGTCCATTAACGCCTAAACAAGTGCCCTTCTTAGCTCCTTTGACATTTGTAGAGCATCATAAACACTTATGTGTGCTGGGACTCACTTGAGATGGGAGATGACGTCATAACGAACCCTGTCTTTAGGAGATCCTTGATGAACTTGAATAGGGACTGGGATGGGAAGATCCTTCTTAGGGTCTTTAATCAACTCCTTGTCTCTAATGACACCTTTTCTATTTAAGCTTGATGAGAGTGCTTCTTGTCCATTTTGCTCCCTAGCATTCTCCGATGTTGGCAATTCCTTTAATGCCATTTCTTCCTCCCTCTCTTTTCTTGCCGATTCAGGTGGTTAGAGTTGGCGACCAAACCGAATAGTTACTTGATCCATTTGTTGAGCGTTGTTTGCGGGATTGGCTCTTGCTTCTTCACACTCATCTGCCCATGAAACCATGCAACATTGAGCCACTTCCCCTTCTTTGGGGTCATCATCTGAGGAGTCATTGCCAGAAAAAACCTTTAGGGATGTAATCATGCAAAGTGAAAGGGGTCTTAACTGGTGGCACGTACTCCCTTTCGGAAGTTGTGTCTAGCTTCTTTTTGGCCGTTGATTTCTTCTTCTTGTTTTTCTTATTTTTCTTTTGAGGCAGCTTCTGTCCTCTTATTTTAACTCCTGGGGACTGAGAAGCTCGAATCACTCCTTACCGAAATGGTCTTCTGCTAAAGTAGGTTTGCCACCTGAAGCCGTCATCACCATCATCTTCTGATGTTGCCCATGCTTCTAAACTCGGGTCTAGGTAGAAATCGTATAAGGTTGGTGCTCTTGGTGAGGGATGAGGCATATCTAAATATACCCACACAATTGCTACATCATCATCAACAATGAACTTGATGGGGACCGCATGAGGTGGTAATGATACCATTGGGATCCCTTCATTAGTTTTTGAAGATGATGGATGAGATTCATCCCTCTGTTCAACCGTTGAGGTTGTATTTGAAGATGCAGTGGGTCCTTTGGCTGGAGCTCCCTCTATCTCAATTTCTCCGCTTCTAATCATGTCTTCGATTATGTCTTTAAAGACATAACAATCTTTTATGGGGTGGCTAATGATCCTATGGTATGAGCAATACTTAGGATCATTTGTCATATTGACCTCAGCAGGTCATTTTGGCTTTGGAAGAGAAATAGCTTTTGCAACCATCAACTCATCAAATATCCCTTGAACATCAACATCATCAAAGGGATTAAAGGGATACTTCTTTTCTTTCCTTTCTTGGAGGGTGAGTCGTCGACTCCCTCTTTTTTCTTGCCTTTGCCATTGTTAAAATTTCCACCATTGGGTAGCTTTGAGTTTGTTTTGACGAAGGTGGCTATTGACTCTCCTTATTTAATAGGCCTTTTGCCTTCTTCCCTTTCGATTATGTGGCGTTTTACTGGGCAAGTTGTCTTTCTACATTACTTGCCTTAGACACAAGGGCATCGAAGTTTTGAGGCTCAGCAATGCCAACGTATGTAGCGATTTGAGGGTCTAAATTATTTGCACACATTTAAACTGCTGATTGCTCGCTCAGCTTTTCTAGGCATTGCAAGCTCAGACTTCTCCACCTCATGATGAAATCGTTTGCACTCTTGTTTGGCCTTTGGTGTATGTCAGCAAGGTCTATTATAGAGACCTTCCTTTTGAACTCACGACCTGGGCCAGGAATGCCCTTTGAAGGTCATCCCAAGTATGCAATGACCTAAGCTGAAGCTGGGTGTACAATGTAAAGGTTGCCCCCTTTAGGGATTGTACAAACTACCTAATTAATAATACATCATTTAAGGCAGTTTCACCACATGCCGAGTAAAAATGGGCCAAATGTTCATGCGGTGACCCATTGATTCCGTTAAACTTCTCAAAGTTTGGTTTTTGGTAGCCTTTGGGAAAAGGAACCGAGTCATAGTGACTTGGATAGGGGTTCCTGTACCCCAACACGAAAGGACTTATGGCGGCTTGGTACTCTTTAATTCCCTAAGCTATCAACTCCTTTATATCCTATGAAATGATGACTGTGTTGCAGTTGCTAACCTCATTAGTGTTTTCACGCTCTCTATTTTCAAGGCGAGTAGCGAGGTTAGCAATTTTAGCCTCTTTTTTCTGCAGGCTTCTGTTGTAGTTCTTGTATTTATTCTTCTAGGCTTGGAGTGCTGGTCACCAGGATCGGCATATTGTCAGCTTGATCATCTTGGCTAATTTGGCCTTGTGGGATAAAAGCCGAGAATTTCTCTTCATGGAAAAGAGTTTCGAGATCGCAAAAGACAGGACTTGTAAACTCGTATTGTTCTTTGTGTTGGTCCTTACCTTGGCTGAGGGTAGTGACAGAAGATTGCAAAGTCACCTTAGTGTATGTTAAGGCTTTAGCCCTTAGTCTTGTGATCGGGCCGCTATAAACTTATGATCCTACCCCTTCTGAGATCAGGTCACTTTGGCTTTGTGATCTTAGGGTCTTGTAGGGTCCTGAGCACCATCGTAGGAGTGCTTGAGGCTGAGGGTTTAACGAATTTAACCTTCAGAGTTCTAAGTGCTGTTACCTCCTCTGAGTAGGAGGTCATCATCACCTCAGCCATGGGAATATCAATGGGGATAGAACTGGTGAAGATTCGCCTCATCGAGCGGACTTGAGGAGCCTTTTTGACTCCTGAGATTCCTTCCCCAAATGGCTTATTGGGGAAGGTTGGGGGTTTTCAGCTTGGCTTTGCCCCCTTCTTGGTGCATGCAGGAGCCAAAACCTACCTTTGAGTTGAGGTAGGGACCCGGGTTTGCTTTAGCCTTGGTTGGATTGCCCAGGTTGTTGGTGCCTCCTTTGTTCAGGTTCCCCTTCGAGTTAGCATAGGCCTGTAGCGCGGAACTGGCACTGGGTTACACGACGTAGCCATTGACGGGCATACTGCAAAGGATGGCTTTTGTTGAAAAGCCCTCCTTAAAGTTGTTTTGGCTAGCTCTAGGGCTGGTGATAGAGCTAGCTTGGGCGTGCCAAACTTAGTGCGGCGCTTGTCACTTTTACGCTTATTACGCTTTAGGTTCTTGACTGCTTTCTTGGTTAGGGTCTAGCAGTCATAGAGGCATGTCTGTTTGACCTTTTGAGGCCCCGTAGAGGTTCCATTGAGTTTGACAGTAAGAATTCAGTAAAGATGGATCGTGGTCCTATTGTGAAGACCATCTGGACATTTCTCCTTGCTGTAAG
>JAKOGI010002614.1:0-15000 GCA_029747015.1 Carnegiea gigantea | reverse complement strand
TGGCCATTACACTCTTGGGAATGTCTCTCATATCCAGCTCCACCTACTCTCCCTCTATAAATACAATGTCGTTCTTCCATATAAGATACTCGAGTATTCATCTTTCCGGGGCAAGCGGTAGGAAATATAGGGAGAGCGAGCGGTATTCGCATTTCTCCAGTTAGTATGGCGTTCCCTCTAATCTACAACACGAGGGAGATGGCTGATAACGTAAGGGAGTCCTTCATTTGGCGCTGGAGGAGCGCTTCGCGTCTGCCTCGCCCCTTTCCCGAAGACCTCCACTTCTTATTTCCATGCTTTTCGCTGTCCAAGGCTGAAGGTGCGGCAGCTGACTTCAAGCTTCCTGACATAGTACAGGCGACCTTCTATGTCATGCTGCTGAATGAGGCAGTTGAGATGGGTGTAGTACATGATTTTACGGCCGAGAGTATGAAATCATCCTTCATAGGTCTGAGGTGGTTAACCTTTGGGGTCTGGATAGACTGTGTCCACTATGCACTAAGGGGAGTGCAACTTCATTAGCTGGCTGATGAAGTGGAGGTTCGTGGTTCCCGAGACAGCTAGGAGGAGGGCTCTGGGTCGGCCAGTCCTTTGGCCCCTTCAAGTGACGAAGAGTAGACTTAGCTTTGTTTCAAGTCTCCTTTTGTACTGTCCCGCCCCCCTTTGTTGCTTGTATTAGCATGATTGCCATAGTGAAAACAGGTCCCGTACGACTTGCCTTTTACTTGTCTTCTTGTGTGGTGAAAGGCTGTGAAGCCATGCATAAGGTCCCTTGGCCCTTGTGGGTGCTTAAGGACGTGACGGTCGGCCATCAGCCCGTGCGTGAGGACCCTTAGCCCCAAATGGGGCCAAGATTATAGCGACTGGGCTTTAGGCCGTGCTTGAAAACCCTGAGCCCCCAATGGGGCTAAAAGTAGAACGACCGGCCGTTAGGTCGTGCTCGCGGACCCTTAGGCCCCAATGGGGCTAAGAGTGTAGCGACCGGCCACGAGGCCGTGCTTGCGGACCCTTAGGCCCCAATGGGGCTAAGAGTGTAGCGACCGGCCACGAGGCCGTGCTTGTGGACCCTTAGCCCCCAGTGGGGCTAAGAGTGGAGCGACCCGCCATGGGGCCGTGCTTGTGGACCCTTAGCCCCCCTAGCCCTCAGCGGGGCTAAGAGTGAAGCGACCAGCCGTGAGGCCGTGCTTGCTGACCCTTAGCCCCCAGTGGGGCTAAGAGTGTAGTGGCCAACTGCTAGGCCGTGCTTGAGGACCCTTAGCCCCCAGTGGGGCTAAGGGTGTAGCGACCGGTCGCTAGGCCGTGCTTGAGGACCCTCAGCCCCCAGTGGGGCTAAGAGTGGAGCGGTCGACCGTAAGGCCGTGTTTGCTGACCCCCAGCCCCTAGTGGGGCTAAGAGTATATTGACTAGCCGTGAGGCCGTGCTGGAGAACCCTTAGCCCCCAGTGGGGCTAAGGGTGTAATGACCGGCCGCCAGGCCGTGCTTAAGGACCCTTAGGCCCCATTGGGGCTAAGGGTGTAGCGATCAGCCGTCAGGCCTTGCTTAAGGAACCTGTTGAGTTCGTGGGTATCCAACCACAAGAGGGGGGTGAATTGTGGTATCTGATTTTCACATTGTAGATAACAAACACCCTTACAGAGGTTGTTCTCAAGTGACAAACACCCTGATAGCTTGTTTGCACGGGGTGTTCTCAAATATTGCAGAGGCGAAAATCACCAAGATAGATGTGGAAAATAAAGCACACACAATTTTTACGTGAAAAACACCTCTAGCCCAACTGAGGTGTGAAAAACCACGACCTACCTCGTGTAGGATTTAACAACTTTCACTAACGGGCTTCACACGTTACAAATGTAACACACCTTGTTACAACTTGCAACCACGTAACCTTCTTCCCAAACACAGGTTACACCACGTCCAACCTTCGCAAGATTAGACACGTCCAAGTCCACACGACTAGGACACACTCACTTACTTTTCTGATTCAAGATCAGGGTTACAAACACCTTACAGGGGGTGCTTCTCACTAAGCAGATGTAGGGTACAATGAAGATCCTATTATGCCAATTGTATGAAAACTCAAAATCAAACACAGCTTGTCACGGTTTGCTTTTCAGAATGAAGCTCAAGAATCTTTGAGTGTAAACCGAGTTTTCTGATTTTCCTGGATTTTTCAAAAGGCTGTGTTTATGCAAATTCAAACTGAGTTTTCTATCTCTCTGTTTTTCGAGTGTTTTGAATATCTGTATATATCTGTCTGTGTGTATGTGTTGGGAGAGAAAAAGCTGAGGCTTTTAAACAAAAAAACCAACGGTCATAAACCACAGAATCAGCTAAGTATGGAAATTGTTTTGCAAAATTATCCAGCGGCTAATCATTAATTTATCCCAAAATATAAGGGATTTTGTTATCTTAAAAGATAACCCTTATCTTTCCATAGCCGAGAGGTGGATTCAAAAAGCAACCAAAAATTTTCAGCTTTTGAAACTTTACCATATCCAAAAATATGGTCAAAGGAATTTCTTTAAGTTTTGGCAAATCTCCAAAACTTATTTTCGAAATTCTCCCAAAATATTTTCAGGAAATATCCTTTCCAGAGAAATAACAGTTTTGAAATTCAAGGAAAGTATTCTAGAGATCTTGGCCAACCAAAATGAATTTTTCAAAAAATAATCGGGTATGGCCACTGCAGTTCAGAAACACCCTAGGCACCCTGTTCGCAGGGTTGTTCGCAACTGGTGTTCTGAAAAACTTAGCGCAAGTACCGATTCAAGAAGTGTTTAAAAATGATGTTCTCAATATTGGCATATTAACAAGAGTCTAATTAAATAAAACCTATATACCCAAGACTTCTTGTTTTGAACCAGTCATCTTGTCCGAGATTTGTAGAGTGCTGTGAACACCAAGGCCACCTTGTTTGCTGGGGTTGTTCTTTGCATTGCTAGAGTTCAGGAACACGCTTTACAATCAACTGTCGAGTTTGGTGTTCTTGACTTAATATAGAATCACCAAGTAAAACCTGTCTAAAAGACATTCTCACATGTAGCAAACCAGTTAATACAATAAAGATCACAAACACTAGTTAGGCCTGTTTGGAGATCGTGTTTGGAGCAACATTACTTGGACAGATTTTTACACTTGGATTTGTTATCATCAAAACTAAATATAATAACACAACAAATTCCCTCTTTTTGATGATGACAAACCAAGTGACTATATTGACAAAAAATGAATGAATGCTGATAGGGATAAGTCAATGCTAAGGTCCACTCGTCAACTCGTCAATAGGACTACTTCCCCCTTTTGGCATCATTAAAAAGCATAAACAACATTATGAATGCAAGAAAAGAAGTAAATAGCAGAAGTTGCAAGAGGCAGTAATAAAGGGATATTGCATTAAAAAACCTTACAAATGCCAAAAACGAAAGTAAGGAAGGAGGAGACTAGAGAACAGCCTAGACAATCAGGAAGCAGGGGGTGGTTGCGTTTGCAGAGAAGGGATGCTAGGGGCAAGAGTGGAGAGAAGTGCAAGCAAATCTTCATGGCGTTTGGCCGAGAGAGCTCGTTCTTCAGCAAGAGCAGCCTTGACAGCTAAGAGCTCATCTTTGAGGCGAGCATTGTCCTCAAGAACAGCCTCAACCTTGACGGAAGGTTGTCCAGAAACAGGTGGTCGAGGTGGTTGACGACCCTGTTTGGAGAGTGACCCTTCGCCAACCCCATAGCCACACCCTAGTAGGGTGTCAACGCCAATTTCATCAATGATTTGGGCCGGCACTCTTCGTGTGAGCACGATCCCAAAGTACTCAAGCACCCTTGTCAACAAAACCCATAGCCAAGATCATGTGCCCGGGTGGTGTTCGCAATTCGCTCTATGTGGCGAATCATGATTGCAGGGAGGTTTACTGGTTTCTCCCGATCCAGTAGGTCCACCAGACATTGATCGAAGGCATCTGCTGAGTTTCGCCCTTAACCTCGCGGTATTATGTTCTTGATGGTGAACATAAACAGTAGTTGGTATAGGGAGGTCATTTCACCCTTCTTAACCGAGAGGGGTGTTCTCAGGCCCTGTTTTTGACTAAGGCGTTTGGACACCTCTAAGAGTCTGGCTGTTTCTAGGGCCGTTTTGTCTTCCCTCACATACACAGCAAATCCACGAGAGGGGATGCCCAGAATATCACTCAGGGTGGCTTCATCAAAGGAAAAGTGACACGCATTGACAGCACTTGTCACCACCCCATTTGTGACAGAGCAGTTGGCATAGAATTCAGCCAACTCGGGCACAGAACACCCTTGCTGAGTGTTTGCAAACAACTCAAGCCAGCCTTGGGCTCGAAGCTTGTTCAAGAACACCCCCAGACCCTGTTCCTCGAAAAAGCTTACATTCACTACCTTCCCCCTGACGACATTGCGCTTCAGCAACTGCGCATGGTTGTCAGACATAGGAGAGGGAGTGAACTGCTTTGGGCGTTTAAGGACAGGAACAGAGGTGGTAGTTTCTGGTAGGGGGGCTGTTCTGGGCTTTCGCTTGAGGGGTGTTTTGGCAGGAGAGGGCTTTACAGCAGGTTTATTGGTCGGTTTTGGAGGAGCTTGGTCTTCAGAGGACTCGGAAAACACCGGTGTCCCCTGTTTGAAGGTGGTGTTCTCAGAGTCAGAACTCGAGAACCCTTCAGAAGAAGAAGAAATCTCCTCGATGATAGGAGTAGAGGGTTTGGAGGTACAAGGAGCGGATTGAAAAGCGATTCTCGCAGACTTGCGAGAGGGCTTAGAGGATTGAGGAGAAGAGGGAGTTTGTGAGGGTTGAGACCTTGGTTGTGGCCATGTTCTTGGCGTTCTACTACGCCTAGCCACGATTTTCACCCTCTTCCTTTTCTCTCCAGTTCGAGCGACCGGAGTGGGGGTTTCAGCCTCAGGGAGAGAACTCTCCTCGGACGACTCATTCGACTTCCCTTAGAAGTCAACAGGCAGATCCTCCACAACCACACCTTCGACAGAGGCAGCCCCTATTTCTGTCGCGGTGTCAGAGAAACAGGGCTCAAAATTAAACCCTTCAGGGGTTTCCAAGAATTGTTCTTGAGACCCCGACTTTGTTCCCTCTGACTCAACTAAAATGGGGCAAGCAATTGCCCCTACGAGGAACACCAATTCCCTTCCACATTCAAAGGGAATATCATCCATCCCCATTCCCACTGATTTTAGAGACAAGCGATTTAGAAATTGGAAAGGCTTGTAAAGAATTGGGCGAGAAGGAGCAGGAATTGAGGAAGAAAGAACGAGGGCTTTTGATTGAAGAGTGTTGTTGGAAGCCATTGTTGCTAGAGGAGAGAGATTAGGGTTTAAGGAGTTTGCAGGATGTTCGGTTTTTGCTTGAGGGCAAGACAAACGATAGTACTAAGAGCAGGGCATAAAAAGAGAGAGAGAGAGAGAGAGAGCAGTCGAATCTTTGAGAAGATCTCTTGAATTGCAACGGGTAGGAGCAATAACATCTTGTGCCTTGGGAAGGAAAGCAAACACACCGAGCAACCAAGGGGCGTACCTGTTCTCTGTATTATGCCACCGAGCAACCAAGGGGCGTACCTGTTCTCCGTATTATGCCCGTTCTTTGCCGTCTGATCTGATTCGACTGAATGGCATTAAGACGGCTCCAGTACATCCCCTTATGCTGTACTAAGTAGATAAGAAAAAAAAATGCATGCAATACGGGCATATGCAATCACATCCGTTATTAATAAAATTTGCAAACAGGGGGAGAGAACAGGATGTAGAGGTTGATCTTACCAAACCCAGTTCATGTTCTGGAAACAGGTATCTCAAGGTGTTCTCACCAACCCTAGTTCTAGTCTATTTCTCTCAAAAAGGTCTCTAGCTAGTGCCTTAGTGAATATATCAGCAATCTGACTTTCCGTTGAGCAAAAATTCATAGAGATTAAACCCCTTTTCAACATTATCTCTCAAGAAATGATGTCGAATGTCAATATGCTTTGTTCTTTTATGTTGACATGGATTTTTGGCAATATTAATTGCACTTATGTTATCACAAAAAATAGGAATGCATCCAATGTCAACACAAAAGTCCTTAAGCTGTTGCCTTATCCACAACAGTTGAGCACAACATGAAGCTGCTGTAACATATTCAGCTTCTGCTGTGGACATGGCAATTGAATGTTGCTTCTTGGTAGCCCAGGTCCAAGAAAGTGAGCCATACCTAAGGTACTCTTTCTATCAACTAGGAATCCAGCATAGTCAGCATCAGCATATCCAACAAGATCAAAATTGCAACCTTTAGGATACCATAGAGCTAAATTGGGGGTATGTTTCAAATACCTTAGTATCCGTTTAACAGCCTTAAGATGAGTTTCCTTAGGATTAGACTGAAAACGGGCACATAAACCAACACTAAAAACAATATCAGGTCTACTAGCGGTTAGGTATAAGAGTGACCCAATCATACCCGATAGAGTTTCTCCTCAACTGAGGGACTCCCATCATCCATAACCAACTTAGTTGAAGGAGAAATAGGAGTGTCTATGGGTTTGGCTGACTCCATCCCAAAACGCTTAAGTAACTCCTTGATATACTTTTGCTTATGGATCATGGTGCCGTTTGGAGTTTGCTTGATTTGTAAGCCTAAGAAAAAATTAAGCTCACCCATCATGCTCATCTCAAACTCACTCCTTATCATATTTGAAAATTCATTGCATAAATCATGATGAGTTGCACCAAATATAATATCATCAACATATATTTGGACAATCAAAAAAATGTTCCCCCTTAGATTTTAGAAACAAGGTATTGTCTACCTTGCCTCTTCTAAAATCATTTTCAAGTAAAAAAACTTGACAACCGTTCATACCAAGCTCTTGGAGCTTGTTTTAAACCATAAAGTGCCTTGTCAAGTTAAAAACATAATTTGGAAAATCACCATTTTCAAAATCAGGAGGTTGTTTGACATACACTTCTTCTTTAAGGTATCCGTTTAGGAATGCACTTTTAACATCCATTTGATATAGCTTGATTTTCATATGAGCTGCAAAGGCTATTAAAATTCGAATAGCCTCAATTCTAGCAACTGGTGCAAAGGTTTCTTCGTAATCGATCCCTTCTTCTTGGCTGTATCCTTGTACAACCAGCCGTGCCTTGTTCTTGGTGACTGTTCCTGACTCATCCAGTTTGTTTCGGAACACCCACTTGGTTCCAATGATTGTTCTCTCTACAGGTTTAGATACAAGGTGCCATACCTTGTTTCTTTCAATTTGATGAAGCTCTTCTTGCATAGCCGTGATCCAATCTGAATCTGCAAGAGCTTCATTCACACTTTTTGGCTCAATGTTAGAAAGAAAAGCATAGAAAGCACAAAATTCTTTAGTTTAGATCTAGTTTGCACTCCAGTATTAATATCTGACAAGATTTGATCAAGAGGATGCGAACTATGGTGCTTCCATGGTCGTGGAGTAAGAGGATCCACAGACACATGCTCTGTTCTAACTGAAATGTGTGTAGGGTCAGGCTCAAGAACACCTCCTGATCCTGTTTCTGCACCTGTTTGTAACCTTATTCCTGAAGAACATGGTTCCGAACAGGGTTCAGCGGTGTTTTCCCCTGTTTGGTGTTCACCTTGCTTGCTGTTCTGAGGAACACCTTCAGGAGTTGTTTTCTCCATGGTGTTCTTACCTCGTTTATCTTGAAGCAACACTTCTTTTCGAACAAGACCTAATTCAAGTTCATCTTCCTGTGCATCATTCTCACTCAACACGTTAGATTCATCAAAAAGTACATGCACACTTTCCTCAACACACAAGGTACTTTTGTTAAAGACTTTGTATGCCTTGCTGTGAGAAGAATAAAGAAGTATTGCCTCATCACTTCTTGGATCAAACTTTCATAAGGCATCCTTCCCATTATTATGCACAAAACACTTACAACCAAATGTCCTTAGGTGCGTAATATTGGGTTTTCTGCCTTTGAAAAGATCATAAGGAGTTTTATTCAACATAGGTCTGATCATGCATCTATTTATAATGTAACATGAGGTGTTCAATGCTTCTGCCCAGAAATACCTAAGAAGACCACTGGCAATAAGCATTGTTCTGGTCATGTCTTTCAGGGTGCGATTTTTGCGCTCAACCACCCCATTTTGTTGGGGTGATCTTGGGGCTGAGAAGTTATGATCAACACTATGTTCATTACAATAGTTAATAAAACTTGCATTTTCAAACTCAGTTCCATGATCAGATCTTAAGCTGATTAAGGAGTGTCCTACTCTTTTTTCAACCTTTTTGAGAAAGGCAATAAAATTCTCAAAGGTTTCATCCTTGGATGCCAAAAACAAGGTCCAAGTAAATCGAGAGTAATCATCCACTGCCACAAGCACATACTTTTTCCCACCTCTACTAGTTATCCTCATGGGACCACACAAATCAATGTGTAGCAATTCTAGAGGTCGAGTAGTGCTTACACACCTTTTCGATTTAAAAGAAGATCTGACTTGTTTGCCTTTTTGCACAAGCTTCACATACCTTGTCATCATTAAATTTGATGGAAGGTAGTCCAGTAACTAGGTCTTTTGAAACAAGTTTGTTTAACAAGGATAAGCTTGCATGACCTAGTCTCTTGTGTCATAGCATTATATCATCATTTAATGCATTTAAACAAGTCAGATTATTTTGGGGAAGAGTGGAAATACAAACTTTATAAACATTTTGACATCGCTTCCCCTCAACACAACATCTCCTGTGTCGTCATTTACAACCAAGCAACGTGTTCGTGAAAACACCACTAGGTTGTTCTTGTCACACAGTTGGGACACACTTAGCAAATTGTGCTTTAAACCATCAACCAAGGGCACATTATCAATTGAGTGGGAGAGAGTTTTACCAATATTACCTATACCGACAATTGTCCCAGACTTGCCGTTTCCAAATGCTACACTCCCACCATTCAAAGCTATAAGTGAGAGAAAATTTGATCTTTGTCCAGTCATGTGCCGCGAACACCCACTATCAACATACCACAGCTGCCTGTTTTCAAGGTTGTTTTCCGATCTGTTTGACAGGGTGTTTCTTACCCTGTTTGTTGGGTTGTTTATGGGATTGTTCTCTCTCACTTCAGCCTGCAAAACAAATCACGGGTTAGTTTTGGGAACCCAGATCCACTTGGGTTCCATTCCTTTAGACATGTAAAGCTCATCTTTTCTAATCCAGATTTGTTTCACATACCTTTCATTCTTTTCATTGGCATGTTTTCTTAAAGGACAAGAATATCAATAGTGACCAGTTTTACCACAATGAAAGCAAACAATGTTTTCAGGTAATCCCACATACTTCCTATGAATTAGGTAAACTGTTCGTTTAGGCTTATACCCAAGTCCCTTTCTGTTTCGACTGTGGTGAGTGTTTAATCAAGCAAGGGCCTGCGAAGATTTGTTCCATCGTTTGTTTGTGCTAAGCTCAGTTTCCAGTTTTTCTTTATTAGCATGCAAACCCTTGTTCTCTTTGAGCAGGAACTCAACCATTCCTTCCACCTCAAAGAGTTTTTCCTCTATTTGAGAGTAATCTCCTTCTTTTATAAAGAGGTTTTCTTTGAGTATATTAACATTTTCATGTAAACCGAGTTTTTCATTTTTAAGAATTTCATTTTCAAGCTCTAGGTCACGAACTTCTCTTTTTAGATCAGCAAATGTGTCTATCAAATTATATAGAAGTTCTTCTAAAGTGGCTTTGTTAAGACCATGTACCTTGTTCTTGAGATCTGAGAAGCTGATTGTTGATTCATCATCTGAATCTGAATCACTTTGTGCCATAAGTGCTATGACTCCTTCTTCAGCTTCAGATTCTCCTTCATCCTCAGAGGAATCTCCCCAAGCAGCCAGCATAGCTTTCGAGAATCGCCTGCCCAGATTGTTTATAAGGTGTTTTCGACCCTGTTTTCGAGGGTGTTCAGGCATTTGATCTTCTCGAAGCAGAGGGCAATTCTTGACTAAGTGATCTGGTTTTCCGCACTTGAAACACCCTGTGAGCTGTTCTTTGGAGGTGTTTCTGGACTTGCTGAAGTCTTTTCTTTTGTGGTTTTCCTTGACCTTTTTGAAGAATTTCTTGAATTTTCTGGACATTAGGGCCATTTCTTCATCTTCAAGGTCAGAGTCAGTGTCCTCATGTGTTTCAAGGCAAGCCCACGATCCTTCTTTTGCTCCTCTCTTTGCTGTGAGTTCTTTCGGAGTTCATAGGTCTGGAGATTACCAATCAACTCGTCGAGGGTGATCTTGTTCATGTCTTTAGCCTCTTGGATAGCTGTTACTTTGGCCTCCCACGTGCGAGGTAAAATTCTGAGGATTTTCCTCACCAACTCTTCAGTGGTGAAAGATCTTCCCAGGGATTTTAACTCGTTGGTGATGTGGGTGAACCGTGTATACATGTCCATCACAGTTTCATGATCACCCATATCAAACAACTCATATTGTCGCATAAGTAGCTCAATGCTAGATTGTTTAACTTGACTCGTACCTTCATGAGCAACTTGCAGAGCATTCCAGATAGCTTGGGCTGATTTACACTCAGAAATGCGAATTCATCGGGTCCTAGGCCAAAATATAGAAGCTTTTTGGCTTTGGCATTTTTCTCCATTTTCTTGTAGTCCTCGGTATCAAATTCTATGGATTCCTTGGAAACCTTCTTACCATCTTCAAGCACCTTGGTGGGAACAAGAGGCCCGTTCTTGATGAGCATCCATAATTCATAATCTTCTGCCTGAATACAGTTCTCCATCCTATTCTTCCACCAACTATAATGTTGGCCGTTGAAATAGGGTGGACGAGTAATGGATTGCCCTTCAAGAATTCCTTGTGAGGTACTCATCTTCAGAATCTCTCAAGGTGTTAACCTTTTGTAAGAGAACCCGCTCTGATACCACTTGTTGAGTTCGTGAGTATCCAACCACAAGAGGGGGGATGAATTGTGGTATCTGATTTTCGCATTGTAGATAACAAACACCCTCACAGAGGTTGTTCTCAAGTGACAAACACCCTGATAGCTTGTTTGCACGGGGTGTTCTTAAATATTGCAGAGGCGAAAATCACCAAAGATAGATGCGGAAAATAAAGCACATACAATTTTTACGTGGAAAACACCTCTAGCCCAACTGAGGTGTGAAAAACCACGACCTACCTCGTGTAGGATTTAACCACTTTCACTAACGGGATTCACACGTTACAAATGTAACACACCTTGTTACAACTTGCAACCACGTAACCTTCTTCCCAAAGACAGGTTACACCACGTCCAACCTTCGCAAGATTAAACACGTCCAAGTCCACACGACTACGACACACTCACTCACTTTTCTGATTCAAGATCAGGGTTACAAACACCTTACAGGGGGTGCTTCTCACTAAGCAGATGTAAGGTACAATGAAGATCCTATTATGCCAATGGTATGAAAACTCAAAATCAAACACAGCTTGCCACGGTTTGGTTTTCAGATTGAAGCTCAAGAATCTTTGAGTGTAAACTGAGTTTTCTGATTTTCCTGGATTTTTCAAAAGGCTGTGTTTATGCAAATTCAAACCGAGTTTTCTATCTCTCTATTTTTCGAGTGTTTTGAATATCTGTATATATCTGTCTGTGTGTATATGCTGGGAGAGAAAAAGCTGAGGCTTTTAAACAAAAAAACCAACGGTCATAAACCACAGAATCAGCTAAGTAAGGAAATTGTTTTGCAAAATTATCCAACGGCTAATGATTAATTTATCCCAAAATATAAGGGATTTTGTTATCTTAAAAGATAACCCTTATCTTCCCATAGCCGTGAAGAGGTTTAAAGAGATTTTCAGCTTTTACCAAATCCGAAAATATAGTCAAAGGAAAATTTTTTCCTTTAAGTTTTGGCAAATCTCCAAAACTTATTTTCGAAATTCTCCCAAAATATTTTCAGGAAATATCCTTTCCAGAGAAATAGCAGTTTTCAAATTCAAGGAAAGTATTCTAGAGATCTTGGCCAACCAAAATGAATTTTTCAAAAATAATCGGGTATGGCCACTGCAGTTCAGAAACACCCTAGGTACCCTGTTTGTAGAGTTGTTCGCAACTGGTGTTCTGAAGCACTTAACGCAAGTACCGATTCAAGAAGTGTTTAAAAATGATGTTTTCAATATTGGCATTTTAACAAGAGTCTAATTAAATAAAACGTATATACCCAAGACTTCTTGTTTTGAACCAGTCATCTTGTCCGAGATTTGTAGAGCTGCTGTAAACACCAAGGCCACCTTGTTTGCTGGGGTTGTTCTTTGCGTTGCTAGAGTTCAGGAACACGCTTTACAATCAACTGTTGAGTTGGTGTTCTTGACTTAATATAGAATCACCAAGTAAAACCTGTCTAGAAGACATTCTCACATGTAGCAAACCAGTTAATACAATAACGATCACGAACACCAGTTAGGCCTGTTTGGAGATCGTGTTCGGAGCAACATTACTTGGACAGATTTTTACACTTGGATTTGTTATCATCAAAACTAAATATAATAACACAACAGAACCTTAGCCCCCGTTGGGGCTAATAGTGTAGCGACCAGCCGTGGGGTCGTGTTTGTGGAGCCTTAGCCCCCAGTTGGTTAAGCGTATAGCGACTGACCGTGAGACCGTGTTTGTAGACACCCAGCCCTTTAGGCTGGGCGTACTACGGCTGGCTACCTTGGTGTGCCTTTGGAGACCCATTCTCTCGTGAGATCCTCCATTGCTACCTGTGACATGGCAGTGATAGGGTGCCACGTGGCGTTGATTGGGAAGAGGTGTGCCTGTTGAGTTCGTCGGGGGGTGTGCCCCGCCTTTTTGCTCTATATATAAAGGTGAGCATCCGTTAAGGGAGGGTCATTTGCTTTCCACACATTTTCATCCCCTAGAGAGAGAAACAATTTCTAGAGAAAGAAGCTCCGTCTTCCATCTCCCACTCTGCCTTCAAATTCACTGTAGTGCTTCAAGCGACCTCTTTATATCTTCAAAGGCCTGCTTAAACGTTCATCCTCATCTTCAACTAGGTTCCTTGAATCTTCATGTCCTACGGTACACGTTCACGTCCCCTCGAGGCCCTGCTTGTTGTATATTATGTCGTCGTCTTGCTCGTCCAGTGGGGACGTCCCTGAAGGGCTAACCGGCCCCCAAGTGGAGGGTCGGCACCCGTAATTCTCCAACCTCCCGGCCTTTACTGATGGTCGGGTGGTGGCCCGCGTCCCCCGAAAGAATAAGTATAGGGAACCCAAAAAGATTCCCTATGAAGTGCCCCTTTTTGAACCAGGCACTCCCTCATGGTCCAGCTGCGAGTATTCCTCCACCTCCAACGTCTTTAGCCCCGAGGTGGAGGTGACGTATCCTTGGGAGATCATCATTGCTAATTATGTGACTGACTTACAGGTTTACAGAATGGCAAAGACCAAGTCCACCCCGCGCATCAGATCCCCTGACGAGTTGCTAGCCGAGGGCACACAAGGTAATCCCTGTTCAGCTCCACGCCAGTCCAACCCGAAGGCCGAAGTGGCCTCCACTAGTTCTAGTGCCTCGCTTAGGATGGGCTCGTCCAGCTCCTCCTCTGGGCATTCGTCAAGGAGCTCGTCCTCGGAGAGGGCGTCCACGAGCTCCTCCTCCTCTGAAGTATCGTTTGGACCGGGCAAGTCGGTGCTCAAATGAAAAGGCCACATGCCTACAGTTACAGAGATCGTGGCTGAAGGGTCGGAATTCCCTGGGGCCCCAACCCGCTCGGACCCACAGGATGGTCCGGGCAGTCACTTCCCTGATCCCAAGGTTGTCACTAAGTTAAAGAGGTCGGCCCTCGAGAAGCAATACCTCCTGCCCGCCGAGTATTCCTTCGTGATTCCTGAGGCGGATGCCATCCTGAATGAGCCGCCTGCCAAGTGTATGACGGTCTACCGTGCGGCCTTAAACTACGGTCTCTGTTTTCCTCTTTATCCCGTGATCATGGAGATATTGAATAAGTATGAATTGACGCCCGCACAGGTTGTGCCCACTTATTCAGCTTGGGCGTTCAGTCTCGTTCATACCGTTCAAAGGGCTCCCAAGGAGACCGGTGACTTAGGGTGGTATTGCTTCAACAATAGGCCGGGCTTCATGATGGCCATTGAAAAGAAATCAAAAGTGAAGCACTGGAAGTATGACTTCCTTTTCTTACGCCAGGAATCAGGTTGGGAGGACGTTCCTAACTGGAATGAGGGAAAGCCCTTATGAAACCCCTTCAGGGAGCCCACGACCGATTAGAGGAGAACTGCCTGCTACTTTCAGTTCTAGATACGTGAGCATGATAAGCCTTAGCCCATGCCTAAGTTCATGGCTCAATCAATTCAGTCCGTGAAGGGCCCCAAGAAAAGGAGGAGCAAGTCTAGTGACCGGGAGCCTTTAAATTGGCTCCCTAAGTTAAAGTTTTTCGCCAATAACTTCTTCTTCTTCGCAGCCGGCCTTCTGATCCTCAAGAATTACACCAAGGGTACTTAGTCGTCCCAATGCTAATTAGTTTTTTGTTTGGTGCTGACCTGACTTCCTTTTTGCTTTATGCCGATCAAGCGAGGGCAAGGCTGATGGTCTTCGAGACCGAGGATGCCACCACCAAACAGGTGGCGGTCGATGCTGAACGTAGGTAGGAGGAGGAGAGCCAGCACCTTGTTACTCAACAGGCCAAGAAGGTGCGGTATACGACCTGATTCGTCCCCCCTCCCTTACTCGTATCTCTTGGATTATACAAACTAAGTCTTTTTCTTACAGGCACCCTCCCTCGTGCCTCATGGGAAGAAGCCTACTGTAAGCCTACCAGTTCGGAAGTGGCAGAGGACTGAGGACTAGCAAGGTGAGGCCGTGGCCTCTACTCCCTCACAAGTGGGGGAGATGAGAGCCGAGCGATCGGCCCTTCATCGATCGGGGAGCCGGTCATCAGGGGATCGCACCCCTGCCAGGCAAGAGCGCCTCGCCCCTTCTAAAGCTGCAGGAGCTGCGACCTAGGCTACCGGCAACCCTC
>JAKOGI010002613.1:2500-97340 GCA_029747015.1 Carnegiea gigantea | reverse complement strand
ATATATATATTGTAATACCCACCTTCGTTGTTTTTACGTTAAGTTGCCTGTCTTGCTTTTTACGTTATGAAATCATGTTTTTAGTAACCGTGTAAATTTTTAACGATTAATTTCACTAAAAAAAGAACGATTATTTGATTAACGTTATTATTGATGCTACTTATTTTTGAAATATTTGAATCAACGCTAAACCGAGTTTTTAAAATCGTTTTTCGTTTTACTTGGTTGAATCCCAAAGTTTAAACTGAAATGTTGATTGTAGGTCGTTTCAGTTCGGGTTTAGCCTAGCCATTAGCAAGTACGGGATCGGGATTCAGTTGAATGATGTTATTTGAGTCAACCCAAAAAAAAAAAAGAAAAAAAAAAGAAATGGGGTTCAAGTACCTTAGTCGGGCAGAGACCCCGACCACCCCTCCCCCCCCGCACGCTCGCTCTCTCTCTCTGCTCTCCCTCCCTCTCTGCTTCGCTCTCTCTCTCTCTCTCTCGCGGGTCACCGGTCGCGGCCTAGCGTCACCGTCGGCCGTCACGTGTCGCCGGTCGACGAGGATAGGAGACGTCAGACACCCTCACCCCTGCGTCCGCCAACACCCGACACCACACCAATCATCCTTCCCTAACGTCACCTACACCGAACCCCAACTAAACCACGATCAGTTACAACTAATTCCGCAACCACGTCCGGAATCCGTGCACACCACACAAGCTTCGGTCACTTAAATCTGTGGGTGAATTCGACCCACAGACAAACAAGGCGACCATAACGCAAGTTAGGGTCTTGGGGTTCGGGCTAGCCGAGTCACGCGCGAAGGGCAGGCTGTTGGTGTTCGATTTTTGGCCTCAATTCAAGCTAAATTGCGTGTATCTAGCGTGAAATCGAGGGGGGTGTTCTCGCCTCCTAAGTTATTATTATTTTCGAAATTGATTTTCAGCAGATTGATGTTGCATGTCAAGTTAGGGTTTGTTAAATTTGTTAGAAATGTCAAAAAATTAGCTATTCATGTTTAGGTTCGATTCATTTTGTTGATTGATGCCTGAGATTGTAATTCGAAGTGAATTATATGCGTTTAGCATTAATTCGAATGCATGTAGTTAGTAGATGCTTAAGATTGTAAATTAATGCGAATTATGTGCGTTTAGCTTCAATTCGAATCAATAAACGTAAATCATGCCTGAGTTGTTAATTCGAAGTAAATTAAATGTGTTTAGCATCAATTCGAGTCCATGAATGTAAATCATGTTTGAGATATCAAAATCGAAGTTAATTTTAACATATTTAGCTTCGATTCGAGTTAAAGAATTATTGTTTAAAAACAGAATTAAAATCGAAATGAATTTAGCGTATTTAGTTTCAATTCGAGTTAATGAGTTATTGTTTGAAAAGGAACTAGAAACGAAGTTTGTTTGATATGTTTAGCATCGATTCAAGTTAATTAGTTGCTGCATGAAAAAGGATTACAAATGAAGTTAGTTTAACGTGTTCAGTATCGATTCAAGTTAGTGAGTTAATGTATGAAAAAAGAATTAAAATCGAAGGTGCGTTAACATCCTTAGCTTCCCTTCGAATTAATTAACCAATGCGTGAAATGAGCTAATTTCAAGGTTAATGCAATGTGTTTAGTTTCGAATCAAGTGGATTAGTTATTGCATGTTAAAGGAATTAATCTCGAAGTTATATAAACATGTTTAGCTTCAATTCGAGTTAACCTAGCTAATGCATGTAAACGAATTAAATTTAAAGCTATTAAAATATGTTTAGCTTTAATACGAACCCTTTTTTTTTAGCACATTCATGCTTAGGAAAGTTACTCGAAATGTATCGGTTATGTTTAGAATCAAATTATGTTTGATTTATTGAATAAAGTATTGTCGATTCATGAATAAATGTGGCCATATAAACGCTTGTTGTAATGCACCGCTGAATGGTGTTGGTTGCTCAGGTAAGGGCCTAAAGTTCACTCCCTTTTTCATAAGCTAATATGATAATATGTTGTGATTAATAAATCGATGAATCGAGTTGGTAGTTGGATGGTTTGAGGAAAGAATCATGAGCGTTCTAGGTCTTGTGGTACGGTGCTTGTGAGGAGGGAGTTCGGGTTGTGAAATTACCGCAATCGTGTGGATTGCGAGACCATGTGTGGTTTATTGTGTTGTTGAAATGATTACGAAGTGTTTAAATGTGATATGTGTAATCCCTTTTCCTTGTGTGTTTTAAATGTAACATGTGGGTGTGAGGGTAATGTTTTAGCAAATGACTTTTCATGTGTTTTTAATGAATAATAGCCATGTCTAGTAATGAGCTATGGCCTATTTTAGCTATCCAAATAGTGTTTGGAAGGAATCCCTAAAACGTTTTTATCAAAAGGGAGATGGGAATTATACATTGAATGATTTTATTGTTTGAAATGGAAAATTACTAGCCGTTATGGCCGATACGCTTTAAGTGGCTAAGATAAAGTGCTGCGGACAATATGATATGATGTAATGTTAACCTAGGGGATAAGTCCGGATAAAACCTAGAGGCCCTGACGAGGGCTAATGTAATGGTCCGATATGTTATATGTAGCCATCCCGGGAGTAAGAGCTTAAGCGTGAGCGTTAGGTCTCACTATGGGGTCCAGAATAGTTCTCACCCAATCAGCACCCTGTAATGATCTTATGCCAGAAGTACTTTCGTACTAAGTTAAGAAAAGCAATTGGCCTTTGCCATTTTATATGTTTTGAAGAAAAAGAATGTTTTATGGGCCCAAAGAGGCCGCATGGAATGGATATGAAATGCATACAAGGGTCGTTTTACGACGAATGCGAAATGTAAACTCTTTCAAAAGATTGAGAACCTCAAAGTTATGAAATGCTTTCAATGTGCAAAGAAAGTTTCATTGCCGATTTAAAGAAAATGTTCTTAAATATGATGAATGTGGATTCTTAGCCTGTGTATTAAAGGAAAGCTTTCAATGGATGCATTATGAATGATTCTTAAGTATGGTTGAACGTGGATTATAATCTTATGTGGCATCATTCTTATCCATAGCAAATCTGTCTGTTTTAAAGTGTATGAGATGAGAAAGAAAGTTATAGCACGTTAAAAATTCTATGAATGAAGGCGTCTCTTCCTAAAAGAATGAACGTTGATATGTGTTTATGTGTGTGATATGTATATCATATGAATGAAATGCCAAGAAAAGTGTATTTTTGAAAAGGGATAACCTCATATACACATCATATGATTGAGGGTTCATGTGTAGTTCAAATGGAGTATTAGGAAGTTATGTTATGAAAAGAAAAGATCCTTATACTTAGCCTTCGATACTCACATGCCTAACTGCTTGCTAATAAAGAACTCCGTCGTTGAGGAACCTAGAAATATGATTGGGTGGTCGAAGTGAAGTTTATGTTTAGTGATCCTTCCATAAAGATTCTATGAATATCTATTATGATAGTAAAGTATGGAAACGTGGTATGTGACTAGTAAAGATAGTATTGCTTGCAACGGTTTTGGTTTTAAGGGGGGGTTGGGGGACACTCACTGAGTGTGTGGTTGCTCATCCCATTACTCTTTCCCCTTTTCCCCAGATTTTCTTTCTGACAGGAAGAAGTTGAGTCAGATAAGCCCAGAAGGAACCTATTGTTGCTTACAAGGCGTCGTATGTGCTCATTGGAAGGGATCTTACATGTTTAATGAACTCATGTAATGTACTTTTAGTTTATAAAGGTCTGTAAACGATTATTCTAGTTCATGTATTGCATATGGTATAAAGGTCGCTCTATATGGCCGCTTGAGCCAACCATCAAGTTAGTTAGATGTGTTCTTGATTTAATTTAGCTATGTTTAGGGATGTAAATCTTAATACTCCGGTATTGCTAACCGTTGAGTTGTATCTTCTATTTCTTCTTTATTCATGAATCAATCTGGTTGGTGTACTCCGAGCGAGTGGCTCGTTGAGTTATGAACTCCGGCGTGTGGCCGTTGAGCTATGTTTCAAATGTTTGCGCTTCCGGTGATTTACAGGGACTTATTGTAAGGCTTTTAGCCTGGAAATGGTCAGTTTTTAGGGGGAACTCTGCCCACTTCGTCCCAGGATTTAAGTAAGAAGTTAGGAAAGCGTAACGCTTCTGGCCTAAGGGCTGGGGGTGTTACAACATATCCATCACAGTCTCACGATCACCCATATCAAACAACTCATATTGTCGCATAAGTAGCTCAATTCTAGATTGTTTAACCTAACTCGTACCTTCATGAGCAACTTGCAGGGCGTTCCAGATAGCTTGGGCTGATTCACACTCAGAGATGCGAGTGTATTCATCGGGTCCTAGGCCAAAATATAGAAGCTTTTTGGCCTTGGCATTTTTCTCCATCTTTTTGTAGTACTCGGCATCAAACTCATGAGGTTCTTTGGGAGCTGTTTTTCCTTCAGGAAGGGTTTTATGGGAACAAAAGGCCCGTTCTTGATGAGCATCCATAACTCATAGTCTTCGGCTTGTATATAGTTCTCCATCCTATTCTTCCACCAACTACAGTGTTGGCCATTGAAGTAAGGAGGGCGAGTAATGGATTGTCCTTCAAGAATTCCTTGTGGGGTACTCATCTTCAGAATCTCCCAAGGTGTTAACCTTTTGTAGGAGAACCCGCTCTGATACCACTTGTTAAATTCGTGAGTATACAACCACAAGAGGGGGGGTGAATTGTGGTGTCTGATTTTCGCGTTGTAAATAACAAACACCCTCACAGAGGTTTTTCTCAGATGACAAACACCCTAGTGACTTGTTTGCAGGGGGTGTTCTCAAATATTGCAAATGCAAAAATCACCAAGATAAATGCGGAAAATAAAGCACACACAATTTTTACGTGGAAAACACCTCTAGCCCAACTGAGGTGTGAAAACCCACGACCTACCTCGTGTAGGATTTAACCCCTTTCACTAACGGGCTTCACACGTTACAAATGTAACACACCTTGTTACAACTTGCAACCACGTAACCTTCTTCTCTAAGAAGGGTTACACCACGTCCAAATCTCACCAGATTGGACACGTCCAAAGTCCACACGACTAAGGACCACTCACTCACTTTTCTGATCCCAGATCAGGGTTACAAAACACCTTACGGGGGTGCTTCTGATTTAAGCAGATGTAAGGTACAATGAGGTCCTAGAATGCCAATATCTTGAAAGCTCAGTTTAAACACAACTTGTCTCGGTTTTTCTTTTCTCAAGCGTAACTCGAAAAATTCTTCTCAATAGAAAAACCACTTTTGAGATTTTCCTTTTTTTCCGCGTATGTTGTGTATGTTTCTCGTCTTTTCTCCTCTATGCAAATGGGAGTGAAATGCTGAGATTTTAAACACAAAATCCAACGGTCAAAAACAAGGAGAGGTGAAAGAATCAGCTAAGTATGGAAAACGATTTTCAAGCAAGAAATACTCCCCAACGGTTAGTGATAAATTTTTCCAAAATATAAGGGATTTGTTATCTTAATTGATAACCCTTATCTTCCCATAGCCGTGAAGAAGATTCAAATGACAACCAGAAATCTTCAGCTTTTGAAATTTTATCATATCCGAAAATATAGGCAAAGGGAATCTTTTAGTTTTGGCAAATCTCCCAAAACCTATTTTCGCAAATCTCCCATAATATTTTCAAGAAATATCCTTTCCAGGAAAATAGCAATCTTGGAATTTAAAGAAAGTATTCTGGAGATCTTAGCCAATCGAAATGAATTTTCAAAAATAACCGGGTATGACCACTTCAGTTCAGAATCACCCTAGGCACCCTGTTTGTAGGGTTGTTCGCAACTGGTGTTCTGAAGTACTTAGCGCAAATATCAATTCAAGAGGTGTTTAAAATGACGTTTTCAAAATTGGCATATTAACAAGAGTCTAAATAAATAAAACCTATATACCCAAGACTTCTTGTTTTGAACCATTCATCTTGTCCAAGATTTGTAGAGCTGCTGTGAACACCAAGGCCACCTTGTTTGCTGGGGTTGTTTTTTGCATTGCTAGAGTTCAGGAACATGCCTTACAATCAACTGTCGAGATGGTGTTCTTGACTTAATATAGAATCACCAAGTAAAGCCTGTTTTGAAGACTTGTTCTCACATGTAGCAAACCAGTTAATACAATAAAGATCACAAACACCAGTTAGGCCTGTTTGGAGATCGTGTTTGTAGCAACATTACTTGGACAAATTTTTACACTTGGATTTGTCATCATCAAAACTAAATATAATAACTCAACAGTGAGATGTTGAGATGTCAAATCTTCATGTTTGACCTTTTTACCGCTCGGGAGTTGATGTCATCTCCTTTTGATGGGAGCCTACTGCATGTTTAAATGTCCTAGGCATTATGGTTTCCTTGTATTCTGCGATAAAGAGGATAAGGTGTCCTTTGTTGCTAGATCCTCTTGAGCTTAGGTACCTAATAACTTAAACTTGAGTTGATGTCCTTTTATACGGATGTGGGTGAATTGCCTATTTAATATACATGCAATGATGCTAGTGTAAAGACAACTTTGACAATAGAGCCTCCACTTTGATTAAGCCTGATGAAGGAAAAGGGTCAAGGTATAAATGTTTTCAATGACACTTGTTATTACAATCTTAAGAATCTTTAATATGGATTCATGGTTGACCAAGGTTTCTAATAGGGTTGTTATCATACCTGAATGCACACTTCTTCGATCTAGGACCCAAGTGATTAAGGTGGAGGGCTGGCTAGTAAATAGGCTAAAGACCCATGTATATATGCAGGTGCACTTTCCAGCCTAGTTAAGACTATGCATGTCTGTTAACTATGCATATATTGATGACCTAACATCATATGCATGCAAGTGAAGGTCTAATGCTAAGTTTGGCATCCCCTAGGGAAGGCCTACCTAAGTTAGAGTAGATTGGTAAAGACTAGGTAAAGTGTTGTTCTGTCGCTTAGGCCACAACATACTGTAGGATGAAGGGTACAAAGTTAAGTGATCATTAGGTTGGGCCAGGTCATGAGGTATAGGTTAATAAGGATAACGAATCTTCCCTCTTAAAGAATGAGTAACCTTCGATTTTACGATAAAGTGCTCTTGTTCTAAAGAAAATCTTAATTATTATGTTTTATAACAAAAGCCATAAAGATATGGCGGCGAAAATGCTTTTATTGGTGTTATCTGGAGTAGCTTCAACTTAGTAGAATAAATATGATTATCCCTATATTAGGAAATTTTTAATATAAAGGAAACCCTACACATGTAGGAAATATATGGGAGCCCCCTATCATACATAATGGGTAAGGACGCTCTTGGAGAGGTTAAGGATATAGAGCAAGTATCTACTCTTAAATTTGGTGGTTGTAGTTCAGATGAAGGGTCCTAAATTTTGGAATGAGGTGAGATTAGAGGATATGATGATTGAGAAAATTGGTAAAGTGGATAAATGGTTTGTCTAAGTCTGGTTTGATGGGAGTTGGCAATGGAATGTTTTTTTGTTCTTGGAAACCAATGTTTAATTTCTGCTCTCCTTTTTCCTGGCCTGCCATTTCAGGTTTTTGGACCATCCACTCTTTTTTTTTCTTTTTTAAAGACTAAATCTCTTAATTAAGATGTTTCTTCATGAAAAAGAATCTTTGTGGCCGACCCTCAAAGGGATTGCTTACATATTTAATGTGGAATTAGGTCAGTTGTTGTTCGAGGGAAAGAGCATACAACTTAATGGAGGAATGCCTCTAGGAAGACTTTCTAAGGCAAGCTTCAGGTTTAAGTTTCCAAAGGAGGGGAATTGGCTTTTAAAGGCTCAAATAACCCTTGTGAGATCCCTAAGTATGCATAGATGATGAGGTTAGCGTGAATTAGTAATTTCTTCCTTTCTTTGTTCTTCTCTTTTCAAGTTTTAATTACATTTTTTATTTTTTCCTTCCTTTTTTCCCTCTCTTTTTTTCCGATGGAGCCATCTGGACTAAAGTCTCTTTTTCTATTGTTGATTTTGATGTCGATGTCACCTATGGCACATTCTCATTCCTTTATGAAGTCAGATGTATTATGAAAAGAATAGGCTCATTTGAAGGCTTAAAGGCTTCCAAGTGATAACCTATTAGGTTCAACAATGGTATTAATATACCTTAGCAAAGGAGGCCTCATATCTTTATGCATGTCCTTTTCAGCTGCATGACTTATTACAAAGATATTTTTGATCATTCCCTTTTTTAGATGATGGATTAAAATTCTTAGTCTCTTTTTTTATTTCATTTCCCTCCTTCACTTTTTACCTAGCCTGCCTTGTGAGGTTTTTAAGCTAACCCCTCTTTTTCCCCCCTTTTTTAACCCTGTATTCATCATCGAACAAGAGCATTCTAGTAAAGAATGGGGAAAATGAAATAGACTTAGGAAGTATGAATGAAAAGTGTGGAAATCCCAAGACATGGACTCAAAAATTTGAAGGTTAGTGGACAAGTGAAGGGACTCCTTGACTCAAGTTATAAATACAAGTCAAGAGGTTGGAGAGGCTCCTTAGATCTGACCTCTAGTGAGGAGCTATGTAATAGGCTTAGTAGTGAAAGCCTAAAATTAAAGGGATTACTAATATGTTTAGTCTCTTACCCCAGTATCTTAGGTGAATTGGATAAACCTTTCTAAAGAACTGTGCGCTTCATTTTGATATCCTTGAATGAGCTAAAGGAGTATTCAAGCTTCATCTTCTTAATTCTTTGCCTAAGATCCAGAGCTAGAGTTTCATGCTCATCAAATTTTGTGGTCACTTCCGTAAGATGTCCTATTTTTGACTTGTCTTTAGGTTTGCCATTAGGGGTAATCTTTATTAGCCTATATCTAAGTGTCGCCTCTCTCATCTTCCCTATCCTGAGTAATAAGGTGATAGTTTGAATGGTGGAATGTAATAGAGGTGGGCAATGGAAGGGAAAGGTTAACAGCCCTGGTTATTAGTTGAAGGAAATATTAATTCAAAATGGGAGGATGGCTTGGTGGGCTTGAAGGTTTAGGCTAGGTTGGAAGGAGCAAGGTCAAGATGCTGGATTTAAATTGTTGCTTTTAAACAAAATCTGCCCTTACCATAGACTGGGTTCTAAGTTAGGCTTAAATAGTGAAACCATGTGCCTTGGTTGGGTCCAAGTCCAGCTCATATAACTTATGGACCTAGAGTGGGCCTAAGCATGACTATTAGTTTGATTTACCTAGAATGGGCTACTTTGGATATATGGAGTGATCTTGGTGGACTTACTTATAGATCATGAACTTAGGGAATGGATGTATGATACATAGACCATGAACTTATGCATGGATCAAATGTGTTGGCCTTAATTGAACTTGTGCATTATGAATGACATGAATGATTAGATGCAACCTAGAATAGACTAGTGCTTTAAAGAGCTAATGGGCTGCATTATAGGCTTTGGGCCTAGATAGACTCATCAACTATGCATGATGAGGTCAAATGATATATGACTCTTTGGGCCCATGTAGCCCACAATCGATGTGTCAAGTCTCGACAATGACCTTTAGACTTTCCTCATCATGTAATAAGGCTTGTGAACTTATAACATAAAGTGACCTAGACCTAGACTAATGATGTTAACCCACATATTTTGATGTGTACAAGATCTAGAAACTAGATTATTTCTATTGGTCCTTTCCTAATGCAAAACTAAAACACTTGGTCCTGCCTAATCTAAGAGGTCTAAAACCTGACCGCACGCTTAACTACGCTATTACATTTTCGTAATCTGGGGCCCCTAGACACAATGCTGACATAATGAGCCCTAAAGCATCAACAAACAGGTCTTTGGGTATGACTCGATTTTAGAAATACCATTTGAGTTCCAAACATTCACATAATCACTCATGCACATGAATTGCAACCTAATCCAAAGTTCTTAGTTACATGTAGTTTAGGTAAGGTTCAAAACAGTTCTCTCGCAGCCCAAATGCTTTACACATCATTAATGGGGTGCATGTCAAGATTGGAACATTTCGTTAAGCCATATCATGTGGACTAGGAAAGTTTATCATAGTAGGGGGAGCAATCGCATGCTCAGTAGAAAGTCTAATGGACCCATCGAGTAACTGACTATTTTCCCAAGGGGTAGTAGTGAGGTTTGACCTAAAGGCATTGCTAGACTAATACAACAGCACATTTAATGCAAGAATGCCTAATGCAAGTTAACTAAAGTAATTATCAATATCGAATTTCAAATCTCGCCCTTTCTTTTATTAAAAAACTGTCCCCAGTGAAGTTTCCACTATAAGGAGCATGACCCGAAATCTCCTCATACAGTCCCTTATGAATGTGTAACTCGCTTGCTATGTGTAGTTCGATCTGATTTTTTTATTTTCAATAAAAGACGGATTAGGCTAGAGTTAAAAGGGATTATCTGGCCCAGAAGGCTAGGCAACAGCCTTGATCCATGATCTCGGTCGGGATCCTAGGCTAGTGCTAAACGCAGTTTTCTAGCTTGGCTCCCTAATAGTCTCTCTGGCTGAGCCAAGAGATAAGACTACAATACCAACCCAAAAACCCTACCGGGTTCCCTGAGTTAGTACCAAGTCCAGTTTTTTTGGCTCAAATATAGATATTGTTGGGACCCCTAAGCTAATCAATCCTTAGAGATTTAACAGAAAATAAAACAAATAGCAAATTTAACTAATATGGTCGCTAATGAGTTTTTAGGAAAACTTACAAAGTAAGTCTATTTTTTAAAATGAACCATAAATCGGAAGGGACACCAAAAGGGATAAAAGGTTCACTTTAAAAATTTTTCGAAAGGCCCCCAAGTAATCCTTGAAGTGGGGACCATCTGCCTTCATAGGCTCGAACTAAGGATCTAGGTTTGGGGACGAAGGTATGATTGTGATGAAATGTATCACAATATTACCCGTCATCACTAACAGCCGTTACTACTCAAAACGACAAATGAAGATCTAATTACACTTCAAAACTGTAAGCATGCAGCATATTAGTATCAAAACGTCAGATGATAAAAATTAAAAGTGCAATGTTAGTCTGAAGACACTCAATTAAACAATCTAAATAGTTGTAGCGATTGAGACTAAACTAATTAAAGATTACATCTTTGCTATTAAATAAAACTAATGAAAGGAAAGAAGGAAAGGAAAAATAGAAAGGTAGATTTGAAAGTTTAGCAGCCCAGGTTACCTTATTGAGTGACTTAGTGAACTCTGGGATCGAGAATATCAAGCCTTAACTTATACTTTAGAGGGTTTTAATGATAGATTTGAAAAGGGTTTGGTTAGGTTCTCTGAATCTTTCAATATTCTCTCAAAACTTTTTGGAATTCTGGTTGTTCCCTCCCCAATTTTTGGTCTGTTTTTCATAGTGTTTCTCTCATGTTTCTGTGTGTTTAACCTTTAGGGGTAGCCCCCCTTTTATATTGCTTAAAGTGATAATACGAGTTGGTTTAGAGAAACAATGTCTAATTCAACTCCTAGTAGGCTTAATCTAAATAGAAGTACCAATCCGAATAAGATTGTAATAGGTTAGACTCGTTTTTTATGTTCCCATAGTGTGGGCCAAACTAGGTTGCAGAGAGCACAATATGTTTCGGCCATAACTTTCTTATTTGGCCTCTGTTTTAAGTGATTATTTTTTCCTAAAATTTTATTTAGTCTATTATCTAATGACACCAATTTCATATTTTTTGGATTAGTGTGGAAGAATATATAAGCTAAATTATGAACAAGTGACATTTTCAATGCATGTCTTAGTAATCAATTTATATCTTTTCCGTTACTTGTCAGATTTTAGCGCATAATATGTCATTAGAAAACTTATTTAGTAAAGAATAATAATATCTTGACTCAATAATTTTATGCATCATAGAATGGGGTGAAAATACAGAATAAATCTCAATTGGAAGCAAAACACCATCAATTTGGGCCTACTTGAGCATTTGGGTTCTTTTAGCCTTTGTGGGCATATTTGGGTATGGATGTGTCGGTTAAGAGATGTTGGCACATTTTAAGGCTGTTTATTTTTATTATCTGGGATTCCCGAGTATTATTCAATTGGTTTGTCATCATCGGACATTTTATAAAAAACAAACGCTTTTTAGGTGTCCACACTATCAGGGCCAATTTGTCCAAAGTTTATGACACCCTTGAATGGGCCTATATCAAGAATAATTTACCTTTTGGTACACTGAGGTTTGGTATAATGATTTTGGAACCCATTTTTTTAGATAAATATTCTCGGTATATGCAGGTTTGGATAATTAATTTTTGGGGGATAAATATTTCTGTTTTTGGTCCTCAACTTTCTAAAATTGCGAATTTGTCGCTAATATCCAAATATGACTATTTTTAGTGTTTTTTTCTTCCTATAATGACTTTACTAGCACTAGTTATCACAATCTACTACTTATATCTTAAATACAATATTTTCCATAATTAACGGCCCACCATGCTTAATAAAATAAATTAAAACTTAATTAGAGAGTTTCGACTACCTGAACTTAGTCGGCATTGGACTCCGACATTTCTCTAGCTTTCGGTTTACAGAGATTGCTAATCTCAACCTCACCTTCCTTAGATCAGGTACATCACAGATCCATTTTGTTTCCTACCTCGAACCGTTGTCACTAATCAAATTTTTATTCTTTTTGAAGGATAGTGGATCTTTAATCAAGAAATTATAATATTTAAGACATGAGGTTTAATTGAATAATGTTCCCTAGTAAGAAATTTCTTTTATTGAAAGCTTGAAAGTGAAAATATTATAATGGAAAGCTTTGAAGAGGAACTTAAGCTAATATCATTATAGATGCTTGCTCATAGAGAAATGGAGAATCCTGACTTCTCTTATACTTAAGAATGCTCAAATGACCATGTCCCTCCTTAGCACTCGACTTCTCCTTTTATGGAGGATTGGCGGTATATAGGATGCCCTAATAGCTACAGTACATACTGATTTTTTTACATAGCTATAGTACGCACTGACGGCTACAGTATACTACTTTATTTTTCAAACCAGACACTTGTCAAGATAGTATAATAATGGGGCAGCTACTTTTCAGAACTTTTAATGATGATAAGACTAGTCATCATTATTGAGATTCTGTATGTCTTCATCTCCAATTATATCTTCCAGACCATCATAATCTTGATAATCATCAAAATCTTCATCAAGTTGCTTAAGATACTCTGGATTCCATTTCTCAAATAATTCAAGAAGATATTTCTATCCTTTTATTGATAGGAATTTTCTAGCTCTAACGTCGAAGAGATAATCAAAGATCTCTTCTGCGACTGCTCCTTCTACCTTCATGTACTCTTTAAACTCATTGTTATAGGTGAAAGTAGTATCTCCACAATGCATTAATGTTTTTTCCTTTTCAATTAATGCCCAACACTGATGATAAATATTGAAAAATCCAATGGCTCTTGTTGAAGCATGATCAGTAACTAGATGCACTGTCGTTCAGAAACCCATTCTAATCATTGATCATTGAGATTGTCATAATCAACAATCTGAATAAGATAATGGGTTGGTTTGGCCTTTCTGTTTTCATATTTGATTAATGCGTTATACACTTTCAAATTTAGGCATCTGCGAACTGGGACTTTTGTTGGACCATCAGGAGATGCAAGAATCCAATGGATCCTTCTTAACATGCATTGCTGAAATTTTGTCAGTCTTGAGAAAAATGGAAACTTTGGATTTGGAATTTTTATGAAGTAAAATACCATCCCGTATTCCCAGGCTTTAAAGACAGGGTCATTTGGAGATAATGAATTTGCTGGAAAACTAACACCACCAATTTTAGATCTGTTGGGAAAATAGATCGGCGTACCCTAATACTCCCAAATATTATAGGAATAATGATGATAAAAATCGATGCAGGCTACATACTCATTAAACCATTTTTCTCGAACATAAGAACTTATTTTTTCTTAGATATCACAAGGACACTGAAGGTAACTAACTTGTAACTCTAGAAGAGAAAATCTTTGGGCTATTAGGTAGGCAGTAGATAGGAAACCAAAATGTGATCTACTTTTTGTATGGATTTTTAGGTTATCGGTAAGGACTTTGCTAGAAGGCATGACCTGTTCTAGTAGGAATGGCATTTTATTAAGGATTTTCTCCTTTTTTAGGAGGAGGTCGGCTTTGATGATCACCATTGGCGAGTTCTCGAGTTAGACTATCTGCCAAAGAGTTCTTCGATCCTTGTATATGTTTAATAGAGAAGGAAAACTGGTTAAGCCATAGTTGCCAACGCAGAAGTTACCCTTGCGTTTACATGTTTGATAAATTATTTTTCATAAAACCAAGTATTCATTTGCAATCAGTTCGACTAAGAAAAGGTTTTGCGGCTAAAAAGATTCGAAACTTTTCAATTCCCCTTATAACTTCAAGGATTTCTTTTTCCATCGTGAGATATTTGCATTCTAACTTATTAAAACTTGCACTACAATATTTGTATAGTTTTTCACCTTCTTTGATTTTGAATACTGCGCTCTAATGCTCGTTGCTGGCATCTATCTTAAGAACTAAGTCATTTCCTTCATTAGGCAAATTAAGAACAGGAAGATTTTTACACATTTTTTGAAAATTTTGAACATTCTTTGTATAACTAGTGGTCCATGTCCAATTTACTTCTTTTTTGAGTTTATACTGCAATGGTTTTCTTAGTTTAGCTAAATCTTTAATAAAGTCTGAAGCATAGGTAAGGCATTCAAGAAACCTTTCTACCAGTTTCCTATCTTCAATCTTTTCAAGGAAATTTTCTATTTTTTCTAAAATATACTTTTGTAGAATAATTTGTCTAGTCTTTACTTTAAGGCCTAAGAATTCAATTTCTTGTTCAGCATAAATGCACTTGTTCTTTCCAAGTATGATACCATGATCAATGCATCTCTGGGTGACAGCTAAGAGATCATCTTTGTGTTCTTCTAAGGTTTTAGAAAAAACAAGGATATCATCAATATAAACTAGATAACAATGATTAAGATCTTTAAAGATGTTATCCATTCTTCTTTGAAATATTTGAGGTGCATTTTTAAGACCAAATGGTATTACTATCCATTCATAATGTCCTTGTGCAGCACTAAATGCAGTTAAAGGAATACTTTCCTTATCCATTTTTATCTGCCAATATCCACTTTTGAGAATCAAGAGACTCCTTGAATTATGTTGAAAAGAACTGTTTTGTTAGGAATATAATAACTATCAAAGACAGTATTATCATTAAGCTTTTTATAATTGATCACCATTCTTGCTTTTTCTCTTTTTTTTGGCATAATTTCTTACCATGAAAGCAGGACTAGTGTAAGAACTCTTGCTATTCCTGATTAATCCTTTATCTAGAAGTTCTTTGATTTGTTTATCAAATTCCTCGATATCGTGTGTATACATCATTTGTTTGACTCGGATGATAGTATTGGGATTCAACAAAGTGATTTTAGTAAATGTTTTATCTTTATCCCAAAATTTTAGATGATTATCAAAGTAGAGTTCTTTACATAATTTTTCTTACTGTTCAACAATCTATTCTTTGATAGATAACTCAAGTAATGAGATTGTCAGCGCTACCTTTCATTGTGCAGGCATTGCCTTCTCACCACGCTGGCTGCACGTAAAATCAATTCTCTGATAAGTGTAAGCCTTACTTAATTTTTCAATAGGAACTGAGTGACCATTAGTTGTGAATATTATCTGGTTTAAGGTCTATGTACATGGAGAGTGTAATCTCTGAAAATTATTTCCAATAATCATGTCATGAGAAGATTGATCAGTAGCCCATAGAACTGGTATAATGCATTGGACTCCTCATAATTCTATGGATAACCCTTCTATGGCTTCATTATGGCCCATAATGCTATTATCAGCTATCCTTACTTGTAAAGGATTTTTAGCTTTTTTCTACATAAACTGTAGAAATAATGTTCTTTTTCCACAGAACAGCTACTATCTATATGGGCACATAATTCATATTTATTATATCCCTCTAAATAGACTTTTATCGTGATATTACCAAAAAATCTATTTATTCCAATAGATTTTCCGACCGAAAAAGTGCTTTATTCAATCGAAAAAAAATTTTTCCGGCGGACACTCCGACCGAGTTTGTCCGTCGGAATAACCGGGGTTGGAAAGGTATTCCGATGGAATTTATCAGTCTGTTGGAATTGTCCGACAGACAGGGAATTCCATCGGAGACCTGTTCCAACGGACCTCCGACGGAATTCCTTGCATCCGGCGGAACGGTTCCGTCGGATGCTTCCTTTTTTTTCAATGAAATTTTTTTTAAAAAAAATTTAAAAAAGGAATTCCGTCAAAATTTTGTTAGAAAATCCGCTGGTGCATCCTGTATCCTTCACTAAATCTATCGGAATTTTTGTCAATTTTTGTAAAAAAAATTGGGCAATTTGAACAACCCAATTACAATTTGCACAAAACCTGCAAATCCAACATTTACAACCACCACACGTGGTACATCAATCACAACAATGTAACCACCACACGTTCATTCAACCTGTACAAGTGTTCAGTTGCACACAAAAGTATCGACATTCTAACTAATTCAAAAAGTAATCATTACACATGGTGACTTTCATTCAACAACACAACTACAAAGTGTTCAAATTTCCAAATGATTGTAGCACGCACAATCCCTAACCATTGTACCAAATACCCATAACACAATATCAAATTCACCGAATGTTAGAATTTCTAATAGTTGAAATAATTGTAACTAGAGTACGGATCATACTCATGATCATTACCATCACCATCACCATTATCATCATCATCATCATCATCATCATCATCATCATCATCATCTTGGCATTGGGGCTGAGGAGGATGAGGAGGAGTAGAGCGACGGTGCTGTCGAGGGCGCGAAGAAGGGGGTGGCCACTATGTTAAATCAATGATTTACATATTATTCTACTACTTCGTCACGCACTATGTTCAATATGTGATGGACAAAAATAAGACGTCATGATAATTAGGTCAGGATGTATACCTATTCAAATGTTTGAAATTGCAGTCCAAACTTGTATCATTCACACCGATAATAACGACATTCATAGCAACAATAACGTAATTTTTTCCCTTTCGCTGTATGTTTTCTCTTATGACCCATATCCTTCATATTAATCATCCACACAAATTAAAACTTCAAATATTTATGTAATAATATGCTATTATTTAATCTACATAAGAATAAATAAATTTAAACATTTACGAAATAATACAAATTTATTATCCAACTTAAAAATATTATCCAAAATATACTTTCATTTAATTTATTAAATTTTAGGTCTAACATACGAAATAATCTACTAATTAAAAATATTATCCAAATTTTGTACTTAATATATTACAAGTAGGTTTAACATACTAAATAAAAAGCACATATATTATCCAAATCATACGTCACAACATCTTGCATTCCGATATTTATTACCTAATGATACACTATTTTTCTAAATATTCACTACTATTTGCAACCATCATAAAATCTACAAGTTATCCACATCAAACTTCTATTTTCAATAATAAATTCTATATATTTGCAAATTCAAAATTACACACCATAAATTACAAAAAATAACTTTCAAGTCGATTTTTACAACACCCAATAATTACTAATAATACTTAATAATTACTTTCACATTCACATCAACACAACCAAATTCAAAACCCAAAATCAACAAATTACTTAATAAAATTTCTACAACCATCACAAATTATCACATAATCGTTAAATTCTAGCTCAAATTTCTCAAATCTATCAAAAAATCTACTGCAAACTAGACTAACATCACTTACTTGAAATTATAAGATGAAAAGGGCCAAAATGGAGGTGGAAGGTGACGATGACCGGCGGCGGGCTGAGGGTGGCGTAGGCGACAGTGTTGTGACGGTGGTTGGATGCTCGGCGCTCGGCTCTCTCTCTCTCTCTCTTTTCGAACTCTCAAACACCCGAAATGAAGAAAAAAAGTTGGGCTGGGGTTTTTAAAACGTGTCCGACGGAATATTCCGTCAGACGCTCCGTCGGACACCGTGTTTCGAAAGAATATCCGACGAAATATTCCATCGGAATCATTTTTTTTAAAAATTTGAAAACAATCAGCACAAATCTGGCCAAATTTGACCAGGGTTCCAATGGACATTCCGACGGATTATGCATCTGTCGGAGCATCCACTGCCCCTGCTCACTTTTTTGGTATATCCGTCGGCATGTCCGTTGGCCTGTGCGACGATCTCTTTTTGGGTCGGCATTTTTCGTTAGAATAATTGGAATTTTTAGTAGTGGATGCTATCAGAATTTGTATTGGTAGCCTCATAGCAAATCTCCATAGTCATATTTTTTATTAATTCATTCTCATAAATCAGTTCACTAACAGTTCTTATTTTGTATCTAATGAGCTTTCTATCTAGACTAGGTCTTGCTGATTTAAAACTCATTCTACTCATTTCACTAGATATACTAATTGTATTATCTTCTTTAAACTCTTCTTTAGAAGATGAAAATTCTTCTCCCCAGTCTGATATTGTACCCATACTTCTTAATAATTGGGGTTTAATGGTGATTTTACCCTCATCAATTTTTATTAGATTTTTCTTATTGATCTTTGTAAGGTTGGCAAAGCTAAATATCAATGAACAATCAATTTTTATTTCCTGAGGGTTGGATTTAATCCTTTGGATCTTTTGCATGGGGGTAGGACTTTCAAATTTTTCTGCCTCTATCATTGTTACCTTAGTCTTTGGGTCTATGGTATTATCTAATTTGTAGATAATTTTTCAGAATATCTTTAATGGATATCCTCCTCTTTTCATGTCCATTTGAACCGTTTTTATCTTAAGGGATAAGAAGTCTTTAGCAAACTCATCCTTTAAACTCACATAATAACCTGGGCGGCAGTTGAATCCTACTGACCCATTACATAAATTGATTTTTATCCCTGTGATAATTTGATTATTAAATTTGGTATGCCCAATATCATAGAGTGAAGCATATAGATCAATATCTTTGCCAAAATATTGTAATGTAGTGATTTGAACTTAGACGCTTCCGACATGGATATACCTGTATTTTCTATCTTTGTTATGCTTAAGGATATTCTCCCAATTAATGAGACTAACTTCTCAAACGTCATACCCACAATCCTTTATCTCCAAATCTCCTTCTATCATTTCACATACGTATTTACTTTTTATTTGAAAGATGGACTTTTTATAGATCATATCTTTTTAGATTATGGGAAGGACCCAATCTCCTTTAACATCTTCATTTTCATTATCTATAACAAAGTCTTCTCCTTGAAGATCACCAAAACTAATTGAGCTACTTTTCATCATATAACTTATTTCTTCATAATCACTTTCTTCATATTCATTGTTCAATATAATTTCAATAATACCTTTGTTTCTACTTAGGGCTAGATCTAATACTTCATCTTCACTAAGCTCAATGTAATCTAGGCTACCCAAGGTTTCGATAAGCTTGTTATTCTTCTTATTTTTGCATTCATTAGCATAATGTCCTATCCCTCTGCATGCCCAGCATTTGCGGTTCTTTTGCTTTGCAGGGCAATAAGCAACTTTCATTTAAAATCTTCGTTTTTTAGGGCTTGGTTTGTTATAATATTTTCTTCTATATTTCTCACCCCTTTACTTGTTAAAGCTCTTTTTTTTTAAAATAGAATTTCCTTTTTCTTCTCCTTTCAGGGTCTTTTCACCATTGATGAAGTGAATCCCAGCAAGTTCGAAATTGCTTCTTAATTTTCTTCTGCTTCTGGAGATCAAGACATTGCTCATTGACCCATTTTCGTAAATAAGAGATTCTTGAGTCAAGGGTATCAATGACATCTGTTCTTTCAAGCCATGCCATGTATTTTTCATTAATTATAGAATTTATAAGATATGACAATTTATCATAGAACATACACAGATTAGTTTCATTATGCCCAATTTTGTAATAATATTGACTAAATTCATCAATATAATTTTCAAGATATCTCATATACAATCGTTCTATATTATTAATCTTTCTCTGCCATTCTCTCGCCTTTTCTTTAGAAACAAATTTTGCTCCGATGAATTCGGTTTCGATTTCCTTACATAAATTTCTGAACATAACAGCGGTGTTTCCATCATTCTTAATGTATTTTTACCGTCTTTACTTAATGAATCACACAAGTCAGCTACCGTACTAGAAAAACTATATTCGATATAATTTAAGAAATTTACAGCAGTCCATGTAGTGTTGAGGTTTAAGATACTATTCATTCCTCTTTTCTAGTGCTCAAATATTTCTTCTCTATTATAGGCTCCATCAAGTTTAAGATATATCCAGTTTGACTAATTGGGGCAAGGCCAATTTCTTCATAGGTCGTGCTTTTCCTTGGGATAAATCCGAAGGGCTTGTATATCCCGCTGGAACGCACTTAGGTCTTAAGAAATAAGTATTTCTTCTAGACGGTTCACCAAATTCTTCACGCTTAGGAACAACATTGTTAACTAAATTAGTCTCTATTTCATATAAGTCGAGTTCTTCACCAATCTCATTGATCTCATCTTCGGCAGTCATTTTACCATGTTTTTTATCCATTTTTTTCTGATTTCTTCTAATGGTAACACATTGAGATCTTCTAATTTAATCAGATTCATTTACTGATATATTTCTTCTTCTAATTGGACATTATTAGTCTCTTCATTTTAATCAGATAAAACGTCATGTTTGTCACTAATGGTGCTTATGATTTTGTTTAATTTTTTCGGATTTTGTTCTTTCTCGAACATTTTTTTGTAGCTCTTCAAGAGTATTTTGTTCATACTCCATCATCTGTTTCTTTCTTTTCTATCGTTTTTTAATCTGATTTTTCTCCTACTTCTTTTTAAATTTTTATCTCATGCAAAGGACATGGAATCTTGCTTTTTGGCTTCTGGAAAGGATATTTATGCTGAAAAAGAGTACTTATACTAGGAGTAGCTTCTTCGCTATACCTAACTTCGTTAATAAAAGAAAGATGGACACCAGTTAATTGATTCTTAAGCTCCTTGAGTTCAGTTTTAATCTTAGCTAATTCTGCTTTTAATTCTAAAACTATATATGTAATATGGTTTAATTGGGGTGCCAATAAGGTAATACCTTCAGGTGAGTGAACAATATGTGAATAATTACGAGCAGCGCAAGCAGGTGATGATTTCAGCATTAATCATAGTTTATCGTAATTAATTAGCTTAATTAATCATCAATTAGCTTAATTATCTTAATTATTTTTGGTCACGTGGCCCTGATACCATTTGAAAGAGGGCGTCGAGTAATACTTATGGGCAAAAAACCACATGTACAAATTTTTATCTTTCGAAAGTTTTTAAGAATTTGGGTTAGATGTGCAAATATAAGAAACTTAGGGTCTTTGGTGCAATTTTAAAAAAGATAAGTTTGGTCGACTTTGGTCCAAAAAAATATTTACCCAAAATTGAATGGACTAATAATTATTTATCAGAAAATGAGAGTCTAGGAAATTATTTACTCTGACCTTGATGGTCCAAAAGATAATTTTTCACTATATCTATGACACCTTAGAGTATTTCAACTTTCCAAGCGGGATTGATAGACTAATTATGGAGCGAATTACTACAATGGAATTTCAAATTTTAAGGAATGGACAATCACGTGAGCCTTCAATCCTCGCAGAGGCATAAGACAGGGAGACCATCTACGCCCTACTTATTTGGACTTTGCATGGAATGACTTTCCATAGGTATAAAAAAATGTACTGAATAGAGGGGCATGGAGACCGACTAGGATCAACATTTGCTGATATCCCATATATTTTATACAGATGTGTTATTTTCTAGGAAGACTGCCTTCAGTAACTTGTGCTGTATAAAGGGCGCAGTTGAAAATTATGATAATCAAACTGGCTTCCAAATAAACCAACAAAAATTTTGTAAACTTATTTTCAAGAAATTGCAGCCTAAAAGAAGAATAATGGCTGGTTTGTTCACATTCCTGTTTGAGCGCAATTTGAAATTTATTTAAGCGTCCTTATTTTGAATGTCAAGCCCAAGCCAAGAGACTTTGACGAACTGTCCCTAAAATTTTTATAAAAAAAATGTATATGCCAAACCAAGTTTATGAACCTTGTGGATTGGGCAGCATCCGTTCAATCTATTTTGTCTGCTCTCCCTATCCATCTTATGCAAACCAATCTCCTCCCCACAAAACTGTCTTTGAAATGAAAAGAAGCATAAGGAAGTTCCTTTGGAACAAATTTGAAACTGCTAATTACCTTCCCAGAGTTCCGTGGAACACAGTCACTAGGTGTAAAAGGCAAGGTGGTTAGGATTAAAAAACCTGGAACTCTACTCTGGTACAGGTGCTTTTTAGCTAAATGGGCTTAGAAGATTCACATGAAAGACAAATCGTCATGGGTCGACTTGGTTTGAAATAAATATTTGTCCAGACACATCTTTATGGCATTGAGCAGAGTATGATTGCTCTAGATAATGGTGAAAGCAGTTCGTTTTCATATGACATCTAGCTCAAAAGAGGCCCTCTAATCAAATCTGATGATCTTATTAACAAACCCAAAATTGAGCATGCTAGAGTTAATTTCTATAGGAATGATCGATGGAGGAAGGATATCCTTTAAGGTATTATTTAGAAGATGATCCTTAATCAAATCAAGAAGATCAAGATTGACCCTTTGGTTCAAGGTTTTGAGGTGTGGGGTCTTAATAAAAAAGGGAAATTCACAGTTCGAAGTCTGTATAACTACCTCACCAACGAACCAAACGCCAGAACCACACCAACTTAGCTTTTAAATGGAAATGCATATGGAAAACAAAAATGGAAGCAAAACATAAGCTCATGATCTAGTGTGCACTAAATGAGAGACTTCCAATTGCAGCAAATCTTTCTAAATGGATTAGTGACATTTGAAATGTGTGCCCCGCTTGTGTCAAACACGCTGAGGACCAGATCGATTCCTTAGGAGACTTTCGTCTAGCAGCAAGCACTAACAAAGACCTTATATCCGACTTCTTTAATCTTAGCCTGCAAGAATGGATTGGAAAAAATTTAAGACAAAAAGGAAACTAGCCAAGAGATTTCCTGATTGTATTATGGCATATATAGCTTTACAGGAATGATTGTGTTTAGAGGGCTTTGTATGTGGACAAAAACCTTTCCGAAAAATTATAATGGAACTAAAAGAAACTAACGATATTTGGACTCTGCATGACCAACCAGATTATATGAATAATTCACCAGTTATAGTATGGAAATGGAAGCCACCTAAATTTCTAGCTTTCAAGATCAACATAGTAATGCGCAAAGACGAGGAACCTAACAGACTTATTGGAGCTACAATTATCACTATAGTAGCAACAAAATGGTGCCTAGGTATTATAGTTATCATCCCATGTGAAGCTGAGAACTTGGACAAGTTAATTACTATGAAGGAGATGCACTCATGAAGGCTTCCCGTATGGAGCGCCAAAGCTTGAAGTTGACTTGCAGCTAGAGATAATCCAATCAGTGATGGATGAAGATAAGATACTGATGTCTCCGACTATGGCCCATGTTCTTCATACCATCAAAACAATCATTCAATAAATGGCCTGTTCAAATCAACCATGCTGCCAAGGAAGTTAACCTAGCTCTATAAGACCCAGATGAAACATCAAAGAACAAAAGGTGCGATCGACCAGACTCCCCTCCCTTATGTTAAATTGTCAGTGGACTTGGATGTAGAAGTGATGAAGCTGCATACGAGGCTGCATGAAGAGTTTGACAATGAATTTGCATAATGGATGAACTAGAAGTGTGATCGACTTGCTTTTGACCTGCCCAAGCACAGGAAGAAAGGAATCCCCTTTTTTGGAACTCTACTATTGCAGTGTGTGTTGTTACTTTAGTATCCCACTCGTCAGCTGTTGGTTATTCTACTTAAGATATAGGACAAAGTGGTTTACCTTCCTAATAGTTTTCAACATGTAATTGGGCAAGACTTGTTTACCATGTTGGGTCTTTTAATATAATCGCCTCGTTCTTCCAAGAAAAACTAATGCATTCTATTATGTACTATGAAGTCGTACATTGCTAAAACTTTCGAAGAAATACATTCTAATCGATAACTGTATTCATGACCAGCAACAAACATGCTTGAAAGCTAGACTGTACGCCGTAATAAACCAGGGGTGTTAATAGGCAATGAGAAAATTATTTCCCGCCACAGCTAGGAGGATCCCAAGAAATGTCAATACGTTAGCATAGTAGCACTTTCTTGCACGTTGGAGCTTGCCACTTAAAAGCAACAAGAAACCTGGTCCATTAACTACCACTCGAACATATCTAGTGATTCTATTTGGTGTAGATATTGACATGTTTTGACTAGGGCTGTAAAAGTCCCGACCCGACACGATAACCCGAACCGAACCTGATTCGAATTTACTGAGAGAAACACGACCCCAACCCGAACCGAACCGATTTCGACTCGAAGTTGACACGATATGACCGTTTAGTGTGAAAACTTATTATTTTTCAGTTTTGAGTAAATCTAAGCTATTTTTAAGGCCGACACAAAATTGACTTGTTTATTAAATGGGTCGACCCGACTCGACCCGTTTTACAGCTCTAGTTTTGACAGAGAGATTGATGTGTGGCGCCAATCAATCCAACAACGAACTCATGGCAAATATTATGGGTTCTATTCATTATGACTATGGCTTGGCTTAGTATTGCACTAAGCTTCATCCGTTGCTCTTGTATTGTTGGAACTGCGGTAGGCTTCCTGTTGCTTTAGCTCCTGAATGTGAATGGTGACATGATATCTACCCATCTTTGTTGGAGAATTAGAAGAAACTGAACAAATTAAGCACAAGAAAATCAAGCTTGTGAAAAAGAAAATATAGGGCTATGAAAATAAATTCCAGTAAACTTGGCCAACTTACACCCCACTCAGCTTCCATAAGATCAATACTAATGTCCTCTAATGAATTCTTTCTAAACCGAACTTGACAAATCATAACTTACTAAACCCAGAGTCAACCTGGATCAAATTGAAATTCAATCCACTTTCCCAAGTAGGCCCTCCCTAAGAATACATCACTAATAAAAAGGGGATCTGATAAAACTGATACGAAATGATCATAATCTGTAATCTAACCCAATTGAATCAAAAATTTTTCACCAAAGTTAAATTTTTCTTTGCAAGATAATCTTATTGGACCAAACATTGATCGACCCAAAATTAACCTGAATCGAAGATTAACAAATTGGTATCCCAAACTGAATTGAATCTTGTCGATTCAGATATGATCGATTCTAAAACAAAACCAAATGACCCATTAATCAAGTCCGATAAAAGTGCATGTTAGGTATGGCAATTATATCCGAGTTCGAAGCACATCTGATGTGATCCGAAACAAAATTACCCAATTTGAGTCTAGGGAAAAAATATACGAGTTCGAGTTAGGTAAAAATAATCCGAGTGCGAGTCGGATTCGGATCGGATCTGAAGGAAAAGTAACATCCAGTCCGACATTCCAATCCGATCCGACTATTTTGTTAAATAATTAAAATTCCAATATAAAAAATTCCAAATCCAAAGTATACCTTTCATGTTCAACATCTAAGCCCAACTCCCAATTCTAGATTTTAAAGTTTTGATTTTACAAATCTAAAGTCTTCCTTCCAAACTTAGTTGTAAGTCCCTAACATCAACTCTCATTGGTTGCTTAGCCTCTCTCTCTCCCCCTCTGTTTTTCTTTCTCTTAGTCTAACTTTGCCATCGGCCAACTAGGAACCGCTCGACTCACTATCACTGCACATTAGCATTATTTATCTCATTGTCAGTCTCCCCTTAGTATCAAATGTCCAAATATTTGGTTTGCTTGATAGGAAGGCGCATGTTATCGTATTGATAGGTAGATAGGATAAGTTTTAATGGAAAAACACAATACAAAATTATTGTAGGGAAAAAAATCGATTATGATTGGATTAAACCCGACTCTGATCCGGTCCGACTCAGATCGGATTCAGAGGTTCCCTCTGCTCCGCCGGATCAGATTTTGGATCTGAAACATAATTGGATTCGGATTCGTATATTCCAATATCTGACCTGAATCTGATCTGTTGTCATCCCTAATCGTAGTTCCAACCATATACATTAGTAAACTAATAAAATAATTGCTTCGAAAGGGGAGGATAATTGTTGACCTCGAGAATCATTGATAGCTAGAACTAGAAGCCAGGAAGGTTGAATTCCGCAAAGTTTAGCTTAACTTGGATGCACCATAACCTGGGGTCACGTGTATCATATGCTCTGACTACCATACTAGGGTCTACATATAAAAGGCTTGGAACATTGAATTTAGTGGAGTTCATCTCAACCTTTATCCGCCTTAACTACGGGGCAGGTAGATCAGCTGCTGTAACAGTCATCTCTGTTACTGAAGCTGGAACGCTGTTAATGTATTACAGGGAGTTGAGCTCGACCCTGATATGCCTGAATCTGAGGGAAGGTAGATTGTATGTTGTGGTCTTCATCCCTATTGCTAGAGCTGGAAGGCCCATACTATAGAATTCAGGGACGTTAAGCTGAGCGCCAATCTCCGGTGAGCAGAGGGCAAGTCGAGTGGGCAATATGCTCTGACTTGCACCTTAGTTGTTGGAGTTAAAGGGCCTCAACACTGAATTTAGGGAAGTTGAGCTTCACCAACGTGCCCCTTAACCTGAGGGCAGCTCAATCTTATGCTCTGGCTGCATCCTCTGTAGCGTCAAATGTTCCAAGAAATATTGGCCTATACCATCGGTTTACCTACTTATCTCTTATCCCATTAGGTTAGCTTTCTATCTATAGCTTGTTCTGTGACTCCGTTGTGATAAAGACTTCTCAATGCCTCCAAATCAATGCTAGGGATCTCATCATACTCAAGATCGTTCACTTCCAGCAAATATGGCTTCCCTTTTTCTGCCCTACCTCTTAGCTATCCTAGTTTTGGCATCATAATGTATGCCTGTTATCAAGGTTGATCAAAGGAAGAAGAGAGAGAGACTTGACATCCAAACAAGTGACAATAGAATATTGAATATAGTATATCAGTGCGCAAGTAAATGAAGACAATATTCATTAGTTAAAAATAATTTCTCTTAGTCTAAGCAGAAATTGCTCGGAAATTCCATGGGATCAAGCACAAAGGATTCTTTTTCCAGTCATGGTGATTAGGGAAATCATTGAGAAATTGGGGAGGAAGTTCATGCTAGTAGGTTGAGGAGAAGACAGACAACTTTGCCCTTTCGAGTCATATCTAGGGAAGATAATCTATACTTCAACCAACTAACTGGCTGTTAATGAAGCTTTGCCATAGTTGACAGGAGTTATGATACAAGGTATTCTAAAGTCATGCATCGAGCTTGTGAGTTTGTTAGAAGCATGACTAATAGTGTGAGTTAGTTACATTTGGTGAGAGAGTTTGTTGGTTTTCCAGCTAGTGCAAATGTGATCTAGTATATGAAGAGAGTAGTTATCCTTGTAATGAGGTATCCCGAAAAAAAACAAAACTCAATATTACCAACTATTACCATATTTCTCTCTCTCTCTCTCTCTCTCTCTCTCTCTCTCTCTCTCTCTCTCTTACTCTAATTTCTCTCCCAATGCCAGCTTCACTGTAGGAAGTTTACTTGGCTCAAACTCTTGAAATTCCCTTCCTCTATAATCTTAGGTCATTTCGTGAATTAGGGCTAACATTGGTATCAAAGCTCTTGAATCCTAGCTGAAATACGAAGCCACATGCAAGCGAGTGGTAAATCAAGCTCATCAAATTTAGAGAACCAACTCAGATCTATGTTAGAGCAGCAACTGGAAGTGCAGAATTAGAAATGAGTAGAAATAAGCAGCATTCAGTAACAAATGATGGATAAACTGATGGTAAAGGATAGGAATTTGGAGGTAAACGATGAAGCTTCTGGCAATTCTGATAGAAATTCCTTTAAATTCTTGCCTAAGATTGAATTCCCTAGTTTCGATGGATCAAATCCTAGAAATTGGGTTAAGAAGTGTTCTCGATATTTTGCAATGCAAGACACCTGAGTCCCAATGTTTGGATGTTACCTCGATCCATTTTATGGGACAAGATGAAACATGGTTTGCTAATCATATTTCTGTTAAGAAAAATGTCAATTGGAGTGATTTTATTACAGATGTGTGTAATCGCTTCAAGGAGGAGTCGGGAAGTAAAGTAATAGAGGATTTGCATAAACTCCAATAGCTTGGATCTATGGATGCATCTCCAATAGGTTGGATCTGTGGGTGCACACCTGGAGAAATTTGAAGAACTCAAATCTTTAATGTTATAATGAACGCATGTGCTGCCTCACAATTACTTCATAGCTAATTTTATGGGGGGACTTAAACCTCGTTTATAACCCTTAGTGAAGGCTCTAAATCCGTTAACCTTGGATGATGCCATTCAGTTTGCTTGACTTTAGGAAGAAGCTGTTGGAGCTCTCCAAATGAACCAAAGAGCTTTTAACCCGAGACCTCCAATGTTGCCAACCCCTAGGAGCAGTCAGGGAGGGCCTCCTTAGTTAGGAACGCCAAGCTCACTTTCTAATCCTAGAGTATCAGTCAGTGGGTCTAGTTAAGGAGCTACAACTAGTGGTTCCTCTACAGCTAGTGTGGCTAACCCTTTCAATCAGAATTTTAAACCCACAAGGGTAATTTCTGTGATAGAAAGAGCAGAAAAAATTGCAAAGGGATTTTGTTATTTTTGTGATCAACGCCATAAAAGGGGCACAAATGCCATACCAGTAAGTCACAATTATTTTTGGTCAAGGTCCTTGCAGCATATGATGATGAAGATGTTGTAAACTTTGAAAGTGAGTCTACAGAGCCAGAAGGAAAGTCCCTGGGGTTTGAAATGTTAGAGAAAGAACCTCGCATATCTGTACAAGCTATATATGGTATGCAAGATTTTTAAACTATGAGAGTTATAGGGTATGTTGGTAAGAAATTCATTCAATTACGGGTAAATTCTAGAAGTACTAATAATTTTATAGACTTAAGGTTAGTTCAAAAGCTGGGTTGCAAGATGGAGCCCTTTCAGTAGCAATCAATGTCTGTGGTTGATGGCAGTGAGCTGAAATACAAATATATATGTAGAAAATTCACTTGGAGGTTGCAAGGTACTGAGTTTTATGCTAATATACTGCTAATTCCCCTAGGAAGCTGTGACATGGTCTTGAGCGTGCTAAGTACTTTGGGAACAATCCAGTGGAACTTTAAGACACTACGGATGGACTTCTTTTTTGATAATAAAACACATTTGCCAAGGGGCTTGCATGGTCTAAAAGTGAAGGTTATAAAGGAATCTCAATTGTCTCAGGCTATGACTAAGGCTATTCATTCATGTTTGTTGCAATTGATCCCTTCCTGAGATTCTGATGCCAGTAGTACCATCGATGACTGGCATTGCCTTGCCTTAGTAAAGGAAGACATTTTAGCTGAAGTAGCTCTAGTCCTTAAGCAATTTGAAGACTCAAGTAGTTTAAAGACTTATTCTAAGAACCGGCATGGTTAACTCCTAGTAGAGGGGTATCTGACTATAGAATTTCATTGAAAGTAGATGACAAAACTATTAACATTAGGCCTTATAGGTATCCACTGAAGAAAAAGGATATTATTAAGAAGTTGTTTCAAGAAATGCTTGATAGTGGCATTATTCAACGTAGCTGCAGTCCCCTTACATCCCCAATAGTACTAGTAAGCAAGAAGGACGACTCTTAGAGATTATGTGTTGACTACAAGGAGTCAAACAAGCAGACAGTTAAGGAAACATTTCCTATACCAGTTGTGGATGCGCTGATTGATCAGTTGTCTAGATCATTATTTTTAGTAAAATTGATTTAAGAGCAGGTTATCATTAGCTAAGAATTGCACCTAAATATATGTACAAAACTACTATTAAAATACATTCAGGTCATCATGAGTGCCTTTTGGCTTGACAAATGCACCTGCTACCTTCCAAGGGCTCATGAATCAAATTTTTAAACCCTTTTTGAGGAAATTTGTTCTTGCCTTTTTCGATGATGTATTTTTACAACAACACCATCAAGGCTCATGTTTTTCATTTACACCAAGTGTTTGAACTTATTAGACAACATACCTTCGTGGTTAAATTGTCTAAGTATAGTTTTGGTACATCTAAGATGGAGTATTTGGGTCACTTTGTTTCTATAGCTAGAATTTTTACTAACCCAAGAAAGGTCAAGGCAGTTCAGAAGTGGACTATACCTACTACTGTCAAGGAATTGAGGAGTTCTGTAGGATTGACATGGCATCATAGAAAGTTTATCAAGAATTATGTTGTCATTGCCAAACCATTGACTCAACTTCTAAAAAAGGGGGAATTTGTATGGACAGAGGAAACCGCAAGTGTCACACCGCAGCTAAAGACAGCATTAAAATCTGCACCTCTATTAGGGTTTCTAGACTTTTAAAACCATTCATAGTGGAGACTGATACATCATCTTTTGGAATTGGAGTAGTGTTGAGGTTAGATCGACATCCTCTGGCTTTCCTGAGCAAGATTTTGTGTCCTAGGTGGCAGCAACTCTCCGTGAATGAAAAACAATTGTTAACTGTGGCTCATGCAGTTCAAAAATAAGAACAATACTTTAGCGGGCAACCATTTGTGATTATCAAAAGTAAAAAAAGTTTGTAATGGCTCCTTGAACAGAACGTATCCACCTCATTTTAGCAGTTCTGATTGTCCAAACTTATGGGATTTCAATATGAAATTCAGCATAGAAGTGAGCCTAATACTATAGTTGCAGCTGCATTATCTCAACTACGCGGAGCAGAATTGTTGGCTTTAGCTATGTCTTCTATCTAACCTAATGTCTTGGACCTCATCAAGGCAAGCTATTCGCTAGATGGAAATATCCAACAGGTATTACAGTAACACCAACAAGGCCATAGGGTCTTACGCTATAGCTTGCTAGAAGGGTTGCTCAAAAAGAAAGGCAGGCTTATTATAGGGCCAGACTTCAATTTAAGGGCTTAGATATTACAGTGGGTCCATGACTCTCCATTTGGAGGACATTCTAGGAGAGATTCCACCCTAAAAAGGCTCAAAGCCTTTTTCTATTGGAGAGGCATCACCAAATGCATTTAAGATCATATGAGGCAATGTATGTTTGCTAGAGCAGTAAATATGATAACAGTCCCTATCCAGGTCTGTTGCAGCTAGTTCAAGTGCCTAAAGAGGTATGGTTGGATGTCTCTATGGACTTTGTTGAGGACTACTAAAATCTTCTAGTAAGGGAGTAATTTTATGGTTGTAGACATGTTCAAAAAATATGCCCATTTTGCAGCTTGAGTCACCCTTTTTCTGCTGTCCATGTAGCCCAAGCCTAATTAGATAATGTTTTTAAACTCCATGGGTGGCCCCATAGCATCATCAGTGACAAAGATAAAGTTTTTCTGAGTGAGTTTTGGCAAGCACAACTATCTATTCAAGGCACTATTTACCTCATGTATACGGCCTATCATCCCCAAATAGATGGGCCAACTGAGTTTATCAACAGATTCTTAGAAACCTATTTAAGGTGTTTGTGTAGTGAGAAGGCTATTGAGTGGAGTAAGTGGTTGCCCCTTGCATAGTGGTGGTACAATACTATTTTCACTCATCTACTGAGCTTACTCCCTGAAGTGGTATACAACTAACCACCCCTTGTGCATTTGCCCTACATATCAGGGGATAGTCGGATAGAAGCTGTGGATAGAACTATGCAAAGAAGGGACGCTATGGTTCAGATGCTTAAATTCTTTCTTCTCATAGCTCAGTAAAGAATGAAAATTCAAGCTGATAAGCATAGGTCTGAGAAGGAGTTTGCGATTGGGGATTGGGTGTGGCAGAAACTTCAACCATATGGGCAGTAATCTCTGTAGTTTAGAGCTAATCAGAAGGTGGCACATAAATTCTATGGCCCCTTTTAGGTAGAGGCTACGGCGGGCAAGGTAGCCTATAAGTTCAAGCTGCCAGCTGCTGCCCAGGTTCATCATACATTCCATGTTTCACAACTTAAGCTGTTCAAGGGTACTTTACCGCAAGTACATTATATCCCTGGTTGGCTGCACAGTATGAATACTACTGCTATCCTAAACCCTATAGCTGTGCTAGATAGATAGTCGGTGAAGAAGGGGAATAGAACTATGATATAATTTTTGTGCAGTGGGAAGGTTAGCCCTAGAGGACGCTTTTTTAGAGGATAAAGAAGACATAGAGAGGAAGTTTTCAGATTTAGCAATTTGGTCTAGCTAGTTATCCCTTTCATGCTAATTGTATTTCAATTCTTTCTTCGTTCTTACATCCGTAATAACGACTTCATTGTAGCTCTTAGCACGAAAATGAGGGGGGTCATTCTCTTCTAAGGTCAAAGGAAACCTGATACAGGTTATTCTAGAGTCACACATAGAGCACAGGAGTTTGTTACATGCATAACTAACAGAGTGTGAGTTGGTTACATTTGGCGGGAGAGTTTGTTGGTTTTCCAGCTGGTGCAGTTGGGATCTAGTATATAAAGAGAGTAGTTCTCCCTATAATGAGGTATCCGATTAAAAACTTAATATTAGCGACTATTGCCATATTTCTCTCTCTGCCTCTAATTTCTCTTCCAATACCAGCTTCACTATGGGAAGTTTACTTGGCTTAAACTCTCGAAATTGCCTTTCTCCACAATCTCCTAAATCAGGGCTAACGTTAATGAAACCTTGCCATAGTTGAGGGAAGCTACTAAGATACTTTGTCCAAACCCTCCGCTGAAGGAAGTTGCATGGATATTTTAAACAATTGGGAGAAGTTGTAAAGATACTTCTATTTTACCACTTCTTACACCACTAGCAACTTTTCCAATCGGCTTGAAATAAATTCTTCTGAGTGTGATGTTCTAAAGAGAAGATTCTATCATAATTGATAAAATTTTAATTATATAGCTCAAAGCGATATCAGCCTTTGATTTTACTCCCAGAGATCTCAACCATTAATTAAAAAAAAAAGTGACCTGCTATCCCCAGTAACCAATAAGTTATTGTTTGCACGTACTAAGCCCTCCATTCTCTCGCTATCCTCATTGGTGGCACGCTCTTGCTTTCTTCTTCCCTACTGTCCTCATCGATTCCTCACTATCTCTCTTCTTCCTCAATTCTTCTCATTGATTTCTTATCACTGGTTTTGCACCATAGTAGAGACCATTAAGGTACTCTAAAATCTATCTCTCTCCACCCAAGTGGTTCATTGCTATTGTGATCAAACGTCTAAGCCAGACTTTGGATCCAGTCGTGCATCATCAATCCTTCAAATTTGGGTTAGTTTCTGATGAAACCCACAGTAGAATGAATGGGATTTGGATCAGGTTGTGTAAGTTGTCATCAATTGAGCAGAATTTACTAAGGATAAAATTAGAGCTAGGTGTACTCCTTGCAATCTTAGCAAGTTTGTCACTGTTGTCCCCTCCGCTAGAACAGCGGTAATTTCGTTAAGGCTCTGATTTCATTTTGTTGGCTTGTGCATCACTTTTTTGATCAAGGGATTTTCTGATTTGAGGTGGTAGTGTCTATAACAAAGGAATCTGGGTAATGTCGTTAACAAGATTGGAAAATTTGAAATCATATAATTTATGATTTAAGTGGCATAGTAAGCGAACAATTTTATGCTGCGGTTTCGATTTGCTTTTGTACGGGACTAGATGGCAAATAAATTTGTTCTTTGCTTTGGGTGCAATTTTCCTGATTATTGGTAGTCCTTAGGTGGGTATTCTACCCTAAGATCGGATAATTTGTTAACCAGAGATACGGGATGTATGTTTCCTTGACTATGTGCTATGGTACTTAGCTGATCCTTGATGGGAAAGGTTGAGTTCTTGGTGTTGATATGGTTATACTTAAGGAATAGTTGTCTATTGGTGAAAAGAATACAAGGGTTGCAGCATTAAAAATCATCGCCATTCCTCTCTGTCCTCGTCGTCTTCGTAGCATTCGTAAGTTTTCTCATTGATATCTTGCCATCATGGAGTCCTAGTTACCATACACTAGGGTGTATTCCCCAATGTATAGTCAATCGTGAAAAATTGCATCATTGATTTAGGATTGGGAGAAGCCCTCTTTTTTCTGAGTTAATGAGTTCCTAATTGTCTTAGTAAGGTGGAAACTGGTGCCATTATATTCATAGTTCTCAAGCAGTACGCTTCCTAAAATGTGCTTGAGCCCCCTTTTTAGGTGATATTAGTTTAATCTATGTTCCTAAAGCGTATTGCTTCCGAAGGTTTGGTGAATAATCTGTGTTTTCTTATAGTATGTTTCCTTATCCTAAAAATAGGGGAAAAAAGGTGTGTGTTGTATGTATGCTGCATGTTCTTACTTTTATCTTTGTGGTATCTCATCTTGTATGGATATCTCAAAGTGGAATCATTTTCTCAAAATATCTGCGCTCTAAGTGGACGCATTTTCTCAAAATATCTACACTCTAAGTCAGATATGGACAGATTTAATTCAGTCTATGCTATTGCAAATAGTTTAAGAAAAGTGGATATCATAGTGGGTTTTCCCCTAATTCAATACTCCATAAACATTTGGATTGCTTCATTAGTGCTATAACATAAACTACAAATTTATATAACACCAAGGTTTCCTAAACAATTTCTAATAATAGTTTTAAGTGACATATAGCTCTGTGGCTTCTGTTGTTAGACCAAGTGTTGGGATCAGCTCTTAAGGGTCATACCTTATGGAGTTACGAATGTTGCATGCTTTTCCTTCTTCATTGTGCCTTCTTTTGGGGGAAGGGTGACTGGTTTTCAACCATAGCATTGGATACTGTGAACACTTGATTACTTGACCTTGCCTTTTGTTCTTTTACATTATAAAGGAACTGAAAAAGTCGAAGCCTGTAATTTTGAGAGGTGACCTAAACTATGCTCACTAAGAGATTGATATATATAACCCAACTATGAGTAATGGCAATTTTCATGCTCTGCTTTGTCTTTCACCATGTGTTGAAGATTGGTCACTTTCTACATGCTTTAGGATTTGCAGTCTATTAATTGTATTCAATATTCATCAGTGGGTTTATCGCAAGTACTCCTTTTTCTTTTGGAATGTGTTAGATTTCTCAACAACTGTAAATGGTTGCATACCACAAGGCAAATACTCCCTGATATCAGAGGAGCTAAGATATCAATATTGATAGGGATTTGATTCTTAAAGGTTGTTTAAAGTAGTCCCCCTCCCGCGCTCCGAAGAAGCCAGATGCAGACTGTACTCATTTTTTGGAAAGTCAATTTGTATCTGTATGCCTCATGAGTATAGTTGATGGCCTTTCCATGTTGCCAGTCTTAATTAATTACAGTTAGGCATACATCACTGGGAAAGATGGTGACGGATGGTTTGAATATACCCATTGACCGATCATCCTAAGTTGCTTAGGAACTGTGATTCATAAGCTAAAGCGAACAGATGGTAGAAATAGTGTAGTTGTCGTGATCAATTAGTTGGACAACATCTCTTCTTGGATTGATGGAGGGTAGAAATTGGTAATTGATTATCTTCTTCTCTGTTTGCCACATAATTTAGTTGTTATAAATCATAGAACAGTCTTAGATTTTTTTTTTTTTTTTGTTTCACTTGGCTGCAATAGTCATAGGTTTATCTATATATGCATTTCTCATCCTTCTGTCTGAAATGAAAAGAATGCAATGACATTTCAATAAGTTGATGTGAATTTAATTTTCTTAACATGAGTATTATTTGTCATATTAGGTTTAATTTTAGGATGTATCCCTCCTCTATTATTTTTCTTCACTATCATCAATGGAATGGTTTAGTGGAGATGCTACTATGCTACTGATGGACTTTGTAAAATTTTTTTGTTTTTGGTTAGAAGGTTGGGATCTTTATCATCATTGATAGAATCCCCAAGAATTAGGTATAATACAACCTTCGGAGCACTCTAAGGGGGAAAGTCCCACCCTAGAGCCTCCTAATCACTTTAAAGACTAAATCCATAAACATGTAAATCATTGGCTTCTCATCAATGTTCACTTTTTTGTATATGACGTGATTCCTGGTTGTCTACACATTGTAAATCATTGTTGTCATACCAGTATATATGAAGCCCTTATTTGCTGTATTAAAATTGATATTCATTAGTCCTACAACCCATTTGTGGTAGGTTGTGATTAGACAATGCAACCTCCTATCGCCAAGTGTAGCTTTCCTAGTATTATCAACATCATCACACTTATAAAACAAATGATTCACAGTTTGTGCCTCATTGCCACACATATTGTAACAAAAATCTAATTGGGGATTGTAGATTTCTGTTCTTTTAAGCACATGTAGCTCCAAATAATCTACATCAATATAGAATTATTTAGCATTTCTAGTCTATTCCAAACCAGTTTAAACCAGTTTTGGTCTGCAGACTGTAGTAAGCCATTCATAACCAAAGTAACCTAGCTAACCTTTTATCGTGATGTATTTCCTCTCTAAGGTACTTAGCCACCATGGGTTTGCTGAAACTCATACTAAAGCCTAGAATGCTAATGTTTGAAGGTTATGAACTTCCTATTAGTCCCTCACTTAATTGAAGCTTTGTCATCTAATATACCTCTTCCTTCTTGCTTCACTGGTAGAAGAAACTATTAGTGAAAGAAAATTCTAGTACTAATGAAGAAGAAATATAAGGAAAAACAGCTATAAGAATATTTGGTGTAACTACAAATATATGTCCCCATAACTCCCTTTTTTTAGATAGAGCCATGATTTATTATCACTTATTTCACCATACGTGTGTCCCTTATCCCTTGTCTTTAGTTTTGGTGCACTAGATATTTGTAAATAAGGTGATCTTGTGACTTTGGTTTTACTTATTAATATATGTTATTTTTGCGAGGCTTTTTTAACGGGGGGTTGAGGTTCACAATTGTTTTCATATTTAAACCATACATATCCATTTCAGAAGCAACATTGGGCAGTGCTCTTCCCCATGGAAGCTTTTATTGGTGTGAACATTGCTTAAAACGGTTGTAAAGTTGCAATGTGATATCCTCGATTTGTTAATTCAGAATTGTAATGTTTCTAAGATTCAATTCTATGCAGGGTATGGAAGGAGTTGATCCAATAGAAATTATCGATAGAACTCAATGTGTTAAAGATATTATGGATGACCTAGTTAGTGAGGAAAAGCAAAATGAAAGAAGTAGCTCGAATTTCATAGATAAAAGGCTAGATGACCTTGACAAAAACAATATGAAGAAGTTGATCTTTAAAACACCAATGGAATGTGAAGTGTTCTACTTTACTTATGCCAAAGTGGTTGGATTTGGGTTAGAGGAGAGAAACCACGAACTAATCATCATGGCATAGTAACATCAATGTGGTTTTGTTGTGATCGCAAAGGTGTGAGATCAGAGAAGGACAAGAACCATGAAGATAAGAAAAGGAAGGCAAGAGATGAAACAAGGTGTTTTTAAGGCCTTCATAAGTTTGAAATACATGAAACAAACATGTCAGTATGTAGTAAAAGAGTTCAAGGAGGAACACAACCATCGTCTTGTTACCGTAACAAGTGAATTTGATTTGACCTTTCAGGGGAACAGATGAAGTAACCAAAATTGAAGTTAGTGAGATGTATGATTTAGGATAAGTTAGAAGTAAATTTATATAAAAATTGTACATGATGCTAGAGGCCATGATAATTTTGGTCATGAAAGGAAAGATAGATCCACTATTCATTGTGAGTTATACTGTTGATAGAGATATGAAATTGGATAAATTATTTTGGGTGATGGTAGATCCTGAATTAAGTACACAACTTTTGGGCATACATTGGCATTTGACACTACTTATAAGTCAAATAAATATAATAAACCATTTACCATTTTTGTTAGGATAAATCACCATTGGCAAACCATTCCATTTGGATGTGTGTTGCTACTTGATAAAATGAAGGAGAAGTATGTATGGGTATTAAATCGGTTGGTGAAAGCAATGGATGGAAGGAAACCTGCAACAATTGTGACAGATAGAGATAATACAATGGCATACGTAATAAGAGAAGCGATGTCAGGCACATGTTATTGCATATGCTTATGGCATTTAATGAAAAATGTAGCTACACATGCTGATAAATGATTTCTGAATGGTTTTATTAAATGTGTTGATAAGTATAGAAGGCCTAAAGATTTTGAAAAAGGGTGGCAAGAGCTATTACATCATTATAAGATTGATATGAAAAGGCATAAATGGGTTCCAGATATGTATAAAACTAAGGAAAAATGGGTAGAGGCTTATCTTCAAGGTTTTTTTTTTTTTTTTAGGGGATGAGAGGCACAACGGTGTGAATTGATGAATTGAATGATGAAAGCATTTGTCAACAAAAAGATGAAATTGTACCAACTTGTTCAGAGTTATGAACGTGGAGTGAGTGAAATTCAATACCAAGAGTTGCAAAATGATTATATCTCAAAATATAGCATTCTAGAATTTCGCCCTCCACTAATGAATATCACAAGAAATTGTGCCTAAGTATCTACAAGAAGAACATACAACAAGTTCCATCAAGAGCTAATGTTTGAGTCATCGTAAGTAGTAAAAGAACAGTAAGACACAAATGGATGTAAATTTTATAGGTTTGCAACTTGATGATAATACATGTAATTTTTCATAATAACATTCTTCACTAGCCTGCTTATAATCAATATGTTTCTACCGCATGCAAGTTAGAAGGGTCTGATAAGAAATACTCCTCATCAATTGTAGTATATATGTCTTCCGACACTATAGGCTGTTGCTGCATAGAGTTGTAATCCGTAGTTTTTCTATGTCAACATATGATCACTGTGATGAAACATAAACAATTTGATTAAATCCCTAAGGGGTACATTCTAAAGAGATAGACGATTTATACAAGGCCTTTGTTGCATAATTATATTTAGTTTTGATGATAACAAATCCAAGTGTAACATATTTGCCTAAGTAATGTTGTTCCAAACAAGCTCTCCAAACAGGGCCTACACTGTTGTTTATAATATTCGTATTAACCTGGATGCTAAATGTTGAGAACAAGTCTTAGGAACAGGTTCCAAGCTTCAGTGATACAAGATCAGCAAACAACAAATCTCGCCAAACAGTTGGCTAAGTCTTAAGGAACAAGTTCTTACATTCAGCTATACAAGATCACCCGAGGAATCAAGGTGACCAAGGTGTTTGCAGCAGCATATTTATTCTTGACAAGATGACTGATTCTTACAACAAGAAGTCTTGGTTTGGTTTAGTTTTTACCTTTTAGACTCTTGTTAATATGCCAATCTTGAAAGTCTCAATTTAACACTTCTTAAAACGGTTTTTGACATTTGCTTTAGAACAGCAATTTCCAAACAACCCCGCAAACAGGGTGCCTAAGGTGTTCCTGAAACTACAGCAGCCTCGACTGACTGTTTTATCAGTAAATTTCCTTTGGTTGGGTGCCAGCTCTAAAGGATCTTTTTATGAAATCCTAGGCTAACTAATTAAGTTTTAAAAAGGATTATTTTTGATTTGAAAAAGATTGCAAAACCGTTTTTGCTAAGGATCTCTTTTCAAAATTCTTATCCCTTATTTTTAGGCCGTGATTGATTTCAAATTTGGAACCGAAATCTTTATCCTTCTTTTTTTTTTGGGCTAAATCTGCACAGCTATATTTAGTGGGTAATTAGTTTTTATCCCTTGAAAAATCAAATTCCCTTATTTTAGTAAAATCTTATCTTCTCTAGCCGTTGGGAATCTTATTTGAAGAAACTCCTAAGCTGCTAATATTAGAAGATTTTGTTATCCTTTTTGAAAGTATTAGCCGTTGGGTTTGTGTGTTTAAATAATGAAATCTTCTCTCCCATTTAGATATCCGGTTTTTACACAAGAAGTAAGAGATTTCCAAAAGCTGCATTTCAAAGAGAAAAACCGTGACAGGCTTGTGCTTAACTGAGCTTTCAATATATTGGCATAATAGGACTTCATTGTACCTTACATCTGCTTAAGTCAGAAGCACCCCCAGTAAGGTGTTTTGTACCCCTGTTCTCAGATCAGAAAGTGAGTGAGTGTGTCCATAGTCGAGTGGACTTTGGACGTGTCCAATATAGTGTGATTGGACGTGGTGTAACCTGTCTTAAGGAAGAAGGTTACGTGGGTTACAAGTTGTAACAAGGAGTGTTACTTTTGTAAGGTGTTCAGCCCGTTAGTGAAGTGGTTAAATTCTACACGACGTAGGTCGTGGTTTTTCACACCTCAGTTGGGCTAGAGGTGTTTTCCACGTAAAAATTGTGTGTGCTTTATTTCCGCATTTATTACTTTGAATTTCGCTGCTGAACCAATTGGGAACAACCGCTGTAAACAAGGCTTAAGGTTGTTTGTGATTTACGAACAGTCTCTGCAATCAAGTGCTACAGCTATTTGTCAGTTATTTGGCGAAAATCGGCCACCACAATTTACCCCCTCTTATGGTTGTGTACTCTTGGAATTCAACAAGTGGTATCAGAGCAGGTTCTCTTTCAAAAGGCTAACACCTTGAGAGATCCGTGAAGATGAGTGCACCACAAGGGATACTTGAGGGTCAATCCATTACTCGACCTCCTTACTTCAATGGCTAACACTATAGTTGGTGGAAAAACAGGATGGAGAACTACATACAAGCAAAGGATTATGAGTTATGGATGCTTATCAAGAACGGGCCCCTTGTTCCCACGAAAGTGCTTAAAGATGGAAAAAAGGTTCCCAAGGAACCCGTAGAGTTTGATGCTGAGGATTACAGGAAGATGGAAAAGAATGCCAAGGCCAAGAAACTATTATACTTTGGCCTAGGACCCGATGAATATACTCGCATTTCAGAATGTGAGTCAGCTCAGGAAATATGGAATGCCTTGCAAGTAGCTCATGAAGGAACAAGTCAAGTTAAACAATCACGCATTGAGCTACTCATGAGGCAATATGAGCTGTTTGACATGGGTGATCGTGAGAATGTGATGGACATGTATACTCGCTTTACTCACATAACAAATGAATTAAAATCTCTGGGAAAATCCTTCACCACTGAAGAGTTGGTAAGGAAAATCCTAAGGATTTTGCCTCGTTCATGGGAAGCCAAGATGATAGCCATTCAGGAGGCCAAAGACATGAACAAGATCACCCTAGATGAGCTGATCGGAAATCTTCAAACGTATGAACTGAGAAAAAACTCTCAACAGAAGGAGGAGGCTAAGAAAGACCGAGGGCTTGCTTTAAAAGCCTTGGAAGATGATGATTCAGATCTTAAAGAAGAAGAGATGGCAATGATGACTCGAAAATTCAAGAAGTTCTTCAAGAAAGTAAAAGAGAACAATAAAAGGAAGGACTTCAGCAAAGGCAGAAACACCCCCCGAGAACAGTTCTCTGGGTGTTTCAAGTGTGGCAAATCTGATCATATTATGAAGAACTGTCCGCTACTTCGAGAAGAGCAAGAGCACGAACAACCTAGGAAACAAGGCAGGAAACAAGGTGTAAACAGTTCGGGAAAACGATTCTCGAAAGCAATGCTTGCTACTTGGGGTGATTCTTCCGAGGATGAAGAAACTGAAACTGAAGAAGGTACTGTAGCTCTCATGGCGCAAAGTGATACAGATTCAGATGATGAGTCAACAAACAGCCTAACTGATCTCAAGAACAAGGTACGTGGTCTCAATAAAGCAAATCTAGAAGAACTTCTGTACAATTTAATGGATACCTGTGCTGATTTGACAAAGGAAGTTCGTGATCTAGAGCTTGAAAATGAGACCCTTAAAAATGAAAAACTGGGCTTATATAAAAATATTAACATGCTCAAGGAAAACCTCTTTATAAAAGAGGGAGATTATTCTCGAGTGGAGGAAAAACTCCTTGAGGTGGAAGGAATGGTTGAGTCTTTGCTCGAGAAGAACAAGAGCTTGCATGGTAATATAGAAAAACTGGAAACCGAGCTTGTCACAACCAAGCGTTGGAACAAGTCCGCAAGAGCATTGGAGTGGCTAAACACTCATCACAGCCAAAACAAAAGAGGACTAGGATTTAAGCCCAAACAAACCGTTTACCCTGCAAACAGAAAGTATGTTGGATTACTTGAAAACATTGTTTGCTTTCACTGTGGTAAAACGGGTCACCATCGACACACTTGTCCTTCAAGAAGGTATGCTATTAAACAAAATGAAGGTTATGTAAAACAAGTCTGGATTAGGAAAGATGAGCTTTACCTATCTAAAAGAATGGGACCCAAGTGGATTTGGGTTCCCAAAACTAACCCTTGATTTGTTTTGCTGGCTGAAGTGAGAGAGAATAACCCAGCAAACAACCCAGCAAACAGGCTAAGGTACAACCTGGCAAGCAGCCCAGAGAACAACCTTGAAAACAGGCAGCTGTGGTATGTTGATAGTGGGTGTTCGAGGCATATGACTGGTGGAAAATCTAATTTTCTCTCACTTACAGCTTCGGATGGTGGGAGTGTGGTATTTGGAAATGGCAAGTCTGGGACAATTGTCGGTATAGGTAAGATTGGTGAGTCCCACTCCCACTCGATTGAAAATGTATACTTAGTTGATGGTTTGAAGCATAATTTACTTAGTGTGTCCCAAGCTGTGTGATAAAAACAACCTAGTAGTGTTCTCATTAACACGTTGCTTGGTTGTAAACTCAAACACAGGAGATGTCGTATTAAGGGGGAAGCGACACAAAAATGTTTACAAAGTATGTATCTCCACACTTCCCCAAAACAATCTGACTTGTTTGAGTGCCTTGAATGATGATATAATGCTCTGGCACAAGAGACTAGGTCATGCAAGTCTATCTCGTCTGAACAAACTTGTTTCTAAAGACCTAGTTGTTGGACTACCTTCCATCAAATTTAATGATGACAAGGTATGTGAAGCTTGTGCAAAAGGCAAACAAGTCAGATCTTCTTTTAAATCGAAAAAGTGTGTAAGCACTACCCGACCTCTAGAATTATTACACATTGATCTGTGTGGTCCTATGAGGGTAACCAAGTAGAGGTGGGAAGAGGTATGTGCTTATTGTAGTGGATGATTACTCTCGATTTACTTGGACCTTGTTTTTGGCATCCAAGGATGAAACCTTTGAGAATTTTATTGCCTTTCTCAAAAAGGTTGAAAAGAGAGTAGGACACTCTTTAATTAGCTTGAGATCTGATCATGGTACTGAATTTGAAAACGCAAGTTTTATTAACTATTGTAATGAACATGGTGTTGATCATAACTTCTCAGCTCCAAGAACACCCCAACAGAATGGGGTGGTTGAGCGTAAAAATCGCACCCTAGAAGACATGACTAGAACAATGCTTATTGCTAGTGGTCTTCCTAGGAATTTCTGGGCAGAAGCATTGAACACCTCATGTTACATTATAAATAGATACATGATCAGACCTATTTTGAACAAAACTCCTTATGAACTTTTCAAAGGTAGAAAATCCAACATTACGCACCTAAGAACATTTGGTTGTAGGTGTTTTGTGCATAATAATGGGAAGGATGCCTTAGAAAAGTTTGATCCTAGGAGTGATGAGGCAATATTTCTTGGTTACTCTTCTCACAGTAAGGCTTACAAAGTGTTTAACAAAAGAACCTTAAGTGTTGAGGAAAGTGTGCATGTGCTTTTTGATGAATCTAACTCGTTGAGTGAGAATGATGCACAGGAGGAAGAATTTGAATTAGGTCTTGTTCAAAAAGAAGTGTTGCTCCAAGATAGACAAGGTAAGAACACCATGGAGAAAACAACTCCTGAAGGTGTTTCTCAGAACGACAGGTAAGGTGAGAACCAAACAGGGGGAAACATCGTTGAACCTTGTTCGGGACAACACCAGTCAGGTTCCTCAGGAACAGGCTCGGGCACTGATTGTAAGCCTGAGTCTCCAAGTGTTCCAGTTAGAGTAGAGCATGTGTCTGTGGATCCACTTACTCCACAGCCATGGAAGCACCAACGTTCGCACCCTCTTGAGCAAATTTTGTCTGATATTAATACTGGAGTGCAAACTAGGTCAAAGCTTAAGAATTTTTGTGCATTCTATGCGTTTCTCTCTAACATTGAGCTAAAGAATGTGAATGAAGCTCTTACAGATTCATATTGGGTCACAGCAATGCAAGAAGAACTTCATCAATTTGAAAGGAACAAAGTATGGCACCTTGTACCTCGACCTGCAGATAGAACAATCATTGGAACCAAGTGGGTGTTCCGAAACAAACTTGATGAGTCAGGAACAGTCACCAGGAACAAGGCACGGCTGGTGGTTCAAGGGTACAATCAGGAAGAAGGGATTGATTACGAAGAAACCTTTGCACCAGTTGCTAGAATTGAGGCTATTCGTATCCTAATAGCCTTTGCAGCCCATATGGAGATCAAGCTATATCAAATGGACGTGAAAAGTGCATTTCTAAATGGATACCTTAAGGAAGAGGTGTATGTCAAACAACCCCCTGGTTTCGAAAACAATGAATTTCCTGATCATGTTTTTCAACTTGACAAAGCTCTTTATGGTCTAAAACAAGCTCCTAGAGCTTGGTATGAACGCTTGTCAAGCTTTTTACTTGAAAATGATTTTAGAAGAGGCAAGGTAGACAATACCTTGTTTCTAAAATCTAAGGGGGAACATTTGTTGGTTGCCCAAGTATATGTCGATGATATTATATTTGGTGCAACTCATCATGATCTATGTAATGATTTTTCAAAAATGATGAGGAGTGAGTTTGAAATGAGCATGATGGGTGAGCTTAACTTTTTCTTAGGCTTACAAATCAAGCAAACTTCAAACGGCACCATGATCCATCAACAAAAGTATATCAAGGAACTACTTAAGCATTTTGGAATGGAGTCGGCCAAGCCCATAGATACTCCCATTTCTCCTTCAACCAAGTTGGTAATGGATGATGGGAGCCCCTCAGTTAAGGAGAAACTCTATAGAAGCATGATAGGGTCACTCTTATACCTCACCGCTAGTAGACCTGACATTGTTTTCAGTGTTGGTTTATGTGCCCGTTTTCAGTCTTGCCCTAAAGAGACTCATCTTAAGGCTGTTAAACGGATACTAAGATATTTAAAGCATACACCTGATTTAGCTCTATGGTATCCTAGAGGTTGCAATTTTGATCTTGTTGGATATGCTGATACTGACTATGCAGGATTCTTGGTTGATAGGAAAAGCACCTCAGGTATGGCTCATTTCCTTGGACCTTGTTTGGTATCTTGGGCAACCAAGAAACAACATTCAGTTGCCATGTCCACAGCGGAAGCTGAATATGTTGCAGCTGCTTCATGTCGTGCTCAATTGCTGTGGATAAGACAAAAACTCAAGGACTTTTGTGTTGACACTGGATGCATTCCTATCTTTTGTGATAACACTAGCGCAATTAACATTGCCAAAAATCCGTGTCAACATAAAAGAACAAAACATGTTGACATTCGACATCATTTCTTGAGAGATAATGTTGAAAAGAGTTTGATTTCAATGAATTTTTGTACCACAGAAAATCAAATTGCTGATATATTCACTAAGGCACAAGGTAGAGATCAATTTGAGAGAAATAGACTTGAACTAGGTTTGGTGAAAACAACCTAAGAAACCTATTCTCTCCCCCTGTTCGCAACTCTTATATGCTGCGGATGCAATTTGTCCATAGCAATGTTTGCAGTCGAATCTTGGTGCTATTTGAATATATATATAGATTGCAGAATGCGGATGCGTGTTAAAAGCCAACATGATTGGGCATGTTACTCTTATTACCGATGATTCGTATTCAAGAACAAGCAGCAAGAACAGGTATGTTCCTTGATTGTCAAATATGTGTAGCTAGTGTTTAAATGTTTTAAATTACACGCCTTCCCGAGGATAGAGTGGCGGCTACTTTTGGCAAACACCCGTTGTAACGGGCAGATCTTTAAAAGATCTTGTCGTCTTCTCACCCTTTAAATTTGCCAATCTTTACCTCTCTCTTATATCTTTTCTCTTTTTTCTCTCGAGTACCCGGCAAATCTCCTTTTCTCAAACCCTAACCCTTCTCAAATTCTTGCTCAAATGGCTTCAATCGAAGGCTCTGGAAGTTCTGCTTCTTCAATCAGGGGAAGGAAGCCATTCGAATCAGCCTCAGGAACAAGTCCTGACCTTGTTGTCTTCACACCGTTTTTAATGGCGATTCTAGAAGGTAAACCCTCTAGTCCTCCTCGCCCAATTAGCTTCAAACCCTTCCGGTTTTTGAAGAGTGTCGGACTAAAATCAGTAGGCTTGGGTTTGAAAGACATTTCCTACAATTTTGGTTGGGAATTGGTGGTATTTGAGGGATCAACTGTTTACCCCCTTCTGAAAAGAACTCTGCCCAAGTTGGGAAATCTGGTGAAAATCTTGGGTCTAAAGATGAAGTCTTTGAGTCCCCTGTCGACTTCTCTGAGTTTGTTGAGCCCTGTTCTTTTGGGCTGTTCCCTGAAAAGGAAACAGTTGCTGAAACAGGGTCTGAATCCCTCAATTTTATGTGTAAGGAGGACCTAAGGGATGGTCTGAGGGGAAGTTCTGAGGAGAGATCCTTGGAAACAGGGGGAAGCCATGGTGAAAACATTTCCCATGCTGAGCCTGAGTTAGCCACTCCGGTCTTCCAAACCGGAGAGAAAAGAAAAATGGTTAAGATGGTGGCTAGGCATAGCAGAACGCCTAGATCAAGGCCACAAACAAGGCCTCAACCCTCAAAAGCCTCAGCCCCCTCTCCTCCAAAATCTGCTAAGCCCACGCGCAAATCTGCAAGAATTGCCTTCTACTCCACTCCTAGAACCACAAAATCTTCCACTCCAGTCATTGAGGAAATTTCTTCCTCTTCTTCTTCTGTGGGATTCTCGGATTCTGATTCTGAGAACACCCCCTTTAAACAGGGGACCCCGGTGTTTTCCGAGTCCTCCGAAGAACAAGCTCCTCCTAAGAAAACCACTCTTCCTGCCATTAAGTCTTCTCCTCCAATAGCCCCTCTCAAGAGAAAGACCTTCACCCCTTCTCTCTCCAAATCAGCTACACCTAAGACTACCTCTTCTGCTCCTCCCCTCAAAAGAGCGAAAAAGACCACTACCTCCCCTTCTTCTACCAAGGTTGCACATCTGCTCAAGCGCAACATAGTGAGGGGGAAGATAGTGAAAGTTCCCTTTTCCCAGGAACATGGGTTAGAGGTGTTCCTGCAGAAACTAAGAGCCCAGCAGTGGTTGGATCTCTTTGTAAACACCGAGTTGGGGTGTTCTGGACCAGAGTTGGCTGAATTCTATGCCAACTGTGCTGTCACCGAAGGAGCGGTGACAAGCACCATTGGTGATAAAGAAGTACAATTTGATGCCCGCTCTCTGGGTGACATTTTGGGTGTCCCCTCACATGGTTTTGATGTGTATGTGAGGGAGGATAAGTCTGTCTTAGGGACAGCCAGGCTGCTCGAGCTTTCACAGCGGTTAAGTCAAAACCAGGGTCTGCAAACACCCACCTCTGTGAAGAAGGGTGACATGACCCCCTGCATCAATTGCTCTTCATGTTCGTTATTAGGAACATAATTCCAAGGGGTCAGGGTCGCAATCAGGCTGATGCCCTAGATCAGTGGCTGATGGATCTATTGGACAGGGAGGAACCCATTAACCTTCCTGCCGTTCTGATTCGCCATATTGCGCGTATTGCAAACACTACTCGGGCACATGATCTTGGATATGGCTTTCTGCTGACGAAGGTCTTTGAGCATTTTGGGATAGAGCTCAAAAAGAAGGTGGCTGCCCAAATCATTGATGAGATAGGGACTGACACCCTTATTGGGTGTGGCTATGCTTTGGCCGAGGGCTCTACCTCTAAACAGGGCACCAGACCACCTCGCCCTATTCCTGGCCGTTCCTTAGGTAAACTTTTGGATGTTCTCCAAGATAATTCTCGGCTCAAGGAAGAGCTCTCTGCTGTCAAAGCTGCCTTAGATGAAGAGAAGGCCCTCTCTGCCAAACGCCATGAAGACCTCTTGGCCCTTCTCTCTTCTCTTGCTCCCAAAATCCCTTCTCCACAGTCACCATCACCCACTGCTCCCTAGTTCTGTCGGATGTTTCCTCATGTTTTCTTCCCTCTCCCTTTATGTTTTTATTTGGTATTGTATATCTCTGGGCTGTTAATGAAATCTCTTGTTGTTGTCCCTTTGTGCTTTTTCATGATGCCAAAAGGGGGAAGATGTCTGACCATATGACTTCCATATGACTTGCTATATGGCTTCCACATGACTTGCTTTATGACCTAGCACCTACTGTGGATCCCTATCAGCATTCTTTAAAGTTTTAAAGTTTTTTTAAATTTCTATCAATATGGTCACTTGGTTTGTCATCATCAAAAAGGGGGAATTTGTTGCATAATTATATTTAGTTTTGATGATAACAAATCCAAGTGTAACATATTTGTCTAAGTAATGTTGTTCCAAACAAGCTCTCCAAACAGGGCCTACACTATCGTTTGTAATATTCGTATTAACCTGGATGCTAAATGTTGAGAACAAGTCTTAGGAATAGGTTCCAAGCTTCAGTGATACAAGATCAGCAAACAACAAATCTCGCCAAACAGTTGGCTAAGTCTTAAGGAACAAGTTCTTACATTCAACTATACAAGATCACCCGAGGAATCAAGGTGACCAAGGTGTTTGGAGCAGCATATTTATTCTTAACAAGATGACTGATTCTTACAACAAGAAGTCTTGGTTTGGTTTAGTTTTTATCTTTTAGACTCTTGTTAATATGCCAATCTTGAAAGTCTCAATTTAACACTTCTTAAAACGGTTTTTGACATTTGCTTTGGAACACCAATTTCCAAACAACCCTGTAAACAGGGTGCCTAAGGTGTTCCTGAAACTGCAGCAGCCTCGACTGACTGTTTTACCAGTAAATTTCTTTTGGTTGGGTGCCAGCTCTAAAGGATCTTTTTATGAAATCCTAGGCTAACTAATTAAGTTCTAAAAAGGATTATTTTTGATTTGAAAAAGATTGCAAAACCGTTTTTGCTAAGGATCTCTTTTCAAAATTCTTATCCCTTATTTTTAGGTCGTGATTGATTTCAAATTTGGAACCGAAATCTTTATCCTTCTTTTTTTTTTTGGCCTAAATCTGCACAGCTATATTTAGTGGGTAATTAGTTTTTATCCCTTGAAAATTCAAATTCCCTTATTTTAGTAAAATCTTATCTTCTCTAGCCGTTGGGAATCTTATTTGAAGAAACTCCCTAAGCTGCTAATATTAGAAGATTTTGTTATCCTTTTTGAAAGTATTAGCCGTTGGGTTTGTGTGTTTAAATTCAAATTTATCTGTCTTTGTCTACACCCAACACTGGGCTTATCACATTGTCCAACCCATGAATATATCCTTGGCTACATCAAGTGCGTTATTCAGCAAATTTAACTCATTTTAAAACCGAAAACAAAGTGAATAAATTCAATGAATTCATCTGCAAGTATGTTCGCAAATATATTCAATTCAAATGTATTTCACGCGCTTCAAGTATTAACTCACCAGCAACCATATCAGTAACCTAAACAATTTTAGAAAAACTATAAAATTACAAAAACTAGAACATATGAGCGACCAAGGGATGTGAAGAGTCAATATACTATCTTACAACATCGTGTAGACGACCCCTTGGAAATAAACTAGTGAATCCTTGCACTGTTGAAGTTATCCTGAATTCTTAATTCAAGTCTACAATATGATCTTTTCTACTCTTGTGCAGATACTAAGTCCATCATAATGCACAATATTTTTTCTCTTCGTTACTAAGTGCATCCACTATTGATTATGGAAATCTATATTCAAGTTCAATTTCAGCCTCATCGTCGTTCTACATTTGCAACAATTAAGTAGTACTGTAACTAGGATCTCTTCTAAAATGATATTACAAAAAGCAAGTAATTTGACATATGAGGTTGCATTCATACATAATAGACGATATTACCTTGTTAACCAAATCGCATCCTAATCTTGAAAGCAACTATACAAGAAGGATTCGATTCTTTAAACATATTAGTGAGAAGTTTAGAAGTAACGATAACATTTAGTATAATCATTACCTTTCCAAACATATTCAAGGGTTTTTCCCATTGAACAATCATCATCTGACAAATCAGCCTTTCTTGTCCTATAATGCGTCCATAACAGTGGTATTAACATTAGAGTTCTGTTTAGCGTAATTCATTTTCCTGTCGCTTATAAGAGTTTGCTTTTACAATTTTATGTTTCATAATTATTTTATGAATGTAAAATGTAAATGATGAAACACCAAATCCTATGTTCAGTGACCAAAATGTATAGAAGGTTTTCATGTGATTACTTTATATCATTGTTAAAACTCATTCGTAAATCAATTATCTTTCTCAACTGCTCTACATCTATGTCCTACATTAATAATGAATAGAAGTAAGATATAACTACATATCTCCACATGTAAAAAGAAAAGGGCATGGGTCCATCAGGATGCACTATTACCTCAAAGAGAAGAGACCAATCATATTCAGACTCAACTTCCATATACTTGATCACATGCATCCCATAATCATTTGACCTAATATTAAGGAACATAATTGATAATTCAACAAAGATATTGTTTGCCGAAGTATATAAATAGAGCGTATAGTATGAACGCATTTGCTTGTCTTGCCACTTGTTCAACATGAATTGGAAAATTTGATGCAACAGTAAACAAATAATTCATGTTGGAAGATCGTATTGAGTACTCAAGTGCTGATCTTAATTGCATAGAAAAATGTTGTCACACTGCATAGTTCTTCATAGCATTTCTTAAAACCAAGTACAATCCGTGCATAATTCTTACCAAATCTTTTGCTAACTCGCACATAAAATCATTAATCCTAGTCAATGGTAATGAGCCAAGAAGAGCTACACGTCTATGTTGCAAATCCACATGATCAAAAACTAATGAAGTATTCTGTAGGGCATAGGGATGTAGATCTTTATAGAAAAAGGCATGTTTTTATAGTCCATTGTAACACCCCCAGCCCCTAGGGCCAAAAGCGTTACGTTTTCTTAACTTTCTACCTAAATTCTGGGACGAAACGGACAAAGTTTTCCCTGAAAATTAGCCATTTCCAAGCTATAAGCCTTACAACAGATCCCTGCAACTACACGGAAGCGTAAAACATTTAAAAGCAACTCAACGGCCACACGCTGGAGTTCACAAACCAGATTAATTCAAGAATAAAGGAGAAATGGAAGATACAACGAAATGGTTCACACAACCGGAGTATTGGGGTTTACATCCCAAAACATAACTAACTTTAACCAAAAGACATCTAACTGACTAGATGGTTGGCTCATAAGACCGTTCAGAGCGACTCATAAACAATATGCATTACATGAACTTAGAATCCCTGTGTACAAACATTTCAAACCAAGAATACATAACGTGACTTCATTAAACACGTAAGATCCCTTCGATGGGCACAAACAACACCTTGCACGCATGAACGGATTCCATCTTGTCATACTTGATTCAATCTTTTTCCTGTTATAAAGAATACCTGGGGAAAAGGGGAAAGAGTAGTGGGATGAGCAACCACACGCTCAGTGAGTGTCCCCCGACCCCTTAAAACCAAAAACCGTTGTAGGTATTAATATCTTTACTGGTCACATAGCACGTATCCATACTTTACTATCATATTAGGCATTCACAAAATTCTTATGGAAACATCTTTAGGCACTCAAACTTCACTTTAGGCACTCAAACTCATTTCTAGGTCTCTAAATGATCAAACTTCTTTACTACCAGGTAGTCAAAGACTTAAACAAGGGGCGAGGCTAAACACAAAAACTTTCTTTTTCATAAACATAACTTCTTGGCGTTCTATTCCAACTATGCATAAAACCCTATTCATATGATGTGCACATAAGGTTATTTCTTTTCAGAATCATACTATTCTTGACATTTCATTCGTATGGTATGCATAAGATATACAGATTTCAAGTCTCAATCAATTCTCATTCATAGGATATGCATGAAATATGCTCATGAGACTTACTTCTCATATTCGTATCTTCTTAGCATCTTATTCATAAGTTAAACTTAGAATATGCACATCTCATACACAGGAATCTTTCTTTCTTTTACTGAAAACACAAGAGGCTCATAAAAACTCTTCTCTTAGCCTCTTGAGGCTTATATTCTTTCAAAAGAATCTCTTTCATCTTGGTCTCATAATGACCCCTAAAAACTTTCTTTCTGAAATATTTAAAAAGGCGAAACGTCAACTACTTTTCTTATTTAATAAGAAACTACTCTGGGCATAAGATCATTATAAAGTGCTGGTTGGGAGAGATCTACACTCAATCCCAGTGAGATTAACTCACACTATGCTCTTACTCCCGGGATGGCAACTAACTTTGGACCTTAACCCTCGTCAGGGCCTCCAGGGATTACTCCCTAGGTTAGGGATTCCCCCATTCGAGCAGGTTCACTCCCATCTATTGTCCATAAGCACTTATCTTAGCCATTTAAACTTGTCATAACGACTAATAAGTTTGCTGCCTCTCACAGCGAAATCCTTTGTCATGCAACTCATGCCTTTGTAAAACTCTTTAGGATTCCCCCGTTCAAGTAGGTTCACTCCCAAAACTGTATTCATTTAGTTAAAATATGCCATTGTGCACTAATATTTATGGCTACTATTATTTCAAAGCATGAAATCCTTCTTTGAAAATCTCACCGTTATGCACATAATGTGACTTGAGGACATGGAAGGGAAGAGGGTCCACATGTATCACATTTAAGCACTTCATAATCAATTCAGCACAATGAGCCACACATGGCCTCGCAATCCACACGATTACGGTTAATTCACAACCCAGGCTCCCTCCTCACAAGCACCGTACCACAAATACCTCGAGCCACTCATAGTTCTTCCTCAAACCATCCAACTACCATCTTGGTTTCAATTTCATAATCTAGCATCCTAGTCATCATGATATACTGGAAAGCGATACGTAACTTATGCAACTTACCAATGCCGGATTTACCAATTAAATAACTAGCAATTATCGAAGTGCTGCAGCAAATAGTTATAACCATGCACATGTATATACATATATATATATATATACACATTTAAGCATTCATGTGAGCTTGACTTGAAATGGACGTCTAATGTGTTAGGTTAAACTGACTAAGCATGAAATGTTTCACTATTCAGGCTATTATGGTCATTTAAACATAATGCGATTCAATCGTTCTATTAAGCATGCTTATTTATATCATTAAAGCTTAACATGAATCGAATCTCTATTTAGACATAAAGCGATTCACCGTTTAGGCTAATTTGGTCGTTTATGCATAACACGACTCTAAACTTTCATTGATCACATCCATGTTGCCATTCGAATCCGTTAAGGTCATTTAGACATGATACGAGTCTAAACATTCATCACTTGCATCGAAATTACTATTCAAACCTATTTAGACCTTTTGAGCAGAACGGGTCTCATGGTGTTCGTTTATTATGCCGAGGTTATCATTAAACCCTTTCTAGGTCATTAAGGTATAATAAACCTTAGGCAATCCCTTGTCGTGTCATTCACTTATTGAGCCAACCCTTCAAACATGCGTTAACTAAATATATTAAATTTGATCCTAAACATTCATAGTTTACTTCGAACCAAACTTTCAGGTACGTATTAACTAAATGAACTAAAGTCGATTCTAAACATTCATATTTGGCATGAGTTAATTATACGTGCTTTAGACGATCATAAACATGTATAGCTCACTTCAATCTAAATCTTCGGGCATGGGTTACTGTATGCATTCGAATTGACGCTAAACATATATAATTCGTTTCGAATTAAAAACTTAGGCTTGAATTAACTACATTGATTCGAATCAAGGCTAAATATATGTACATCGCTTCGAATTAACATTTCAAGCGTAACTTACATTACTTGATTTGAATTGAAGCTAAACATGTATAAATCACCTAGAATTAACATTTCAGGCATAATTTACGTCCATTGATTCGATTCGACGCTAAACACGTTTAAATTACTTCGAATTAACATTTCAAGCATGATTTACATTCATTGATTCGAATCGATGCTAAACACATTTAAATTACTTCGAATTAATATTTCAAGCATGATTCACCTAAATTGATTCGAAATGAAGCTAAACACACATAATTCGTATCGATTTACAATCTCAGGCATAAATCAACCAAATGAATCGAACCTAAACATGAATAGCTCACTTCTTGACATTTCTAATGAATTTAACGAACCCTAACTTGACATACAATATCAATCTGCCGAAAAACATTTTTGAAAATAGTAATAGCTTAGGAGGCGAGAAACACCCACCTGGAATCCAAGCTAGTAAATTGACTTAGGGTTTGGTTCGATTGGCTTCCTCACTCGCTGGTTGCTGCTGACCCGCTCTACCAACCTCCAGCCTTCGTTCGGTAGGGTCAATTTCGAACCCACACCAGTCATCGGAACGGTAGTGGTGGCGTAGAAGGTTTCAAACCCCAACCCCCCCTGAACCAAGGCTCTCGCTCGACCCATCCTGGAATCTAAGCTTGTAATTCGCCTTAGGGTTTGGTTCGGTTGGCTTCCTCACTCGCTGGTCGCTGCTGACCCGTTCTGCCAACCTCCAGGCCTTCATTCGGTAGGGTCAATTTCGAACCCACGCCAGTCATCGGAACCGTAGTGGTGGCATTGGAGGTTTCAAACCCTAACCCCCCCGAACCAAGGTTCTCGCTCGACCCATCTCTGTCTCACTCTGTGATGGCTGCGCCTGGCTGGTGGACCACCGGGCGGGCGTGCGCACCACGGTGGCACCGCCGCCACGGGCCTTCTCTCTCCCCTTCGCTCATCCCTCTCTCTCTCTCTCTGACTATTTTGGCTCGGGGCCGTCACTGGGGTTGTCGGAACACCGTCGTGCATACCGGGATGGTGTTGCGCCATCGTCGGTGCACTTCCTGGCCGGACGGCCCCCTCCTCCTCCTCTCTCTTTCTCTCTCTCGGCGTTGGGGTCGTGGCTGGGTTAAGAACCACCCACCCTTTTGTGTTTCACTCTCACCTGATAGAGAAAGGGGCTTTGGCCCCTTAAGTTTTTTTTTTTTTTTTTTCACTCAAGCTGATCAGTGATTGGCATCGCTAGTCTAGTTCGTATCCCGAACTCTAAACCCGAATCACTAATACGGCCTTCTATCGACTATTCATTCCCAAATACGTCAAGGTTCGATTTCATAAACCTCGAAACTAATTCTAAGGTTGAAATCCTAATCGTATTCGGGAAACGACTAAATAAATCGAATAACGACTAAATTAAACTATCGATATAATTTAAGGGCAAAAACAACACGAATTAACTTTAAAATCAATAATAACAATAAAAATCCCTTTTAATAAAATTATAGCTCTCGAAAGCACATCAATAATAATTTAACTCATACAGTTACTAAAAATACGAATTTAGAACGTAAAAAGGAAATTTAATTAGCTTAACGGAAAACGAAAATGCGGAGTCTTACACTCTTCCCCCTTAAAAGAATTTCGTCCTCGAAATTCTAAATCTAAGTTCGGTATTTCCTAGAATGCACGCACACAACTAGAATTTACGCGGTAGGTTTCCAAAATGTCATTTTGAAGACATTACTTCTTTTAAATCGAAAGGAAATGGCTTATGGTATCCAGTCTCCTCCTCGCCAGTCCTCTTCAAGCGTCTGCTCACTCTATTTAGACGCCGAGGGCAAATCGTATTGAAGAGGGGAAACTGAGTTGGCATAGAAGTCCATATTGAGTTTGTTTTGAAAAATGAACAAAGGTTTTCGAAAATCTAGACTCAGTTCGCACTACAGGCACTAATTCTATGCATATACATCTGTAAGTGGGCATCGAAAGGCATAACAATCGAGACAATGATATCTTAAGGTCATACACCAGCGGTTTCATTCTAAACATGAAGTCAAGTCACTTTTAGGACCACAATGATTAACATGGAGGCTCCTATAACACATTTAGAATAACAAAAATGTCATATGACACCACATAGTATCATTTAAGAATAACAACGTCACATAGCATCATTTAAGTATAATAGCATGACATAGTATTGCATAGTATCAGCATTTCAGCATTCTCAAGCTTATGAATTGGAAGTAACATGCAGCCGGCTAATATACATTTAGTAAGAAATTTTATAAACGAAAGCATATCTTACCAGCATTTCTATGTTTTTACATCAATCACGAGTAACGTTTGAACATTTCATTCATAGCAACTTAGACAGCGCATGCTAAAGTTGTATGAAGGGGTTAACTTAATCAGGTTTGTTGTAAAACATGAAGACATTAGGTCAATCTAAGGTTAAATCATTTACTAGAAGGTTACCACGTCACACTAAGGTAGCAGAGATACTAATTGCGCCATATTGTCAATAAAAGATCGAATTCACATTGACATCACGTAGGGTTTACAACAGAGCACTAAAAATTCGGAATCACGACTAACATGAACTAGCAAAATCATGTTGATAAGATCAACTTGGAGAAGGAAATGCTGAGGCAGGAATGTAAGTCGATGATTTCGATGGTGGGGAGTCTTTCCCTAGGGTTCTTACTTGGGGCTGATCGTCTCTGAAGTCATAAATTCATACAAATGAATGGTTATGCTCCCAGATGAATCCTGGGTCTATGGCTTATGGGCCTACATGCTTCCGCTGTGCTACTCCGATCAAACATACAAAGGCAACAATGTGTGAATGCAAGTTTCTAAGGTTGTCTCATCATGCTTTAATATGTGTGTATGCAGTTATTCAGCTATTACGTGGAATTATAGAATTCACGGAATGTAAGTAATAAGTCAGAGGTTATGCCCTGTCATGAATTATCAAACTTGGATAATCTGAATATTCAAGTCACATACCAATCCGACTCAAGTCAAGCTCTTTCACTAGCATACACAACCGAAGCCCTTTAAAACTAAGTTACTTGACCCGGGGGTTTTCATTTCATAGCAAGGCAATAGAGACATCACACAACATCCCCTTGGCGTCATAAGAAATCCATAAGACATGCAGACTCACGGGGTCGTCACATAGACAGAACACCTAGAATTGTATATACGCGTGCAATCCTCCTTTGCAACTTGTGGTCAATGTCTTGCCCTAAACACCGTTCAATTTAGGAAGGATTTGGTGTCCAACAGCTGGGGTTGTTTAAGTATGGTTGACATTACTGGTCGTATAGGTACGCGTTGAGGTCTTATGAGGTGCACCCATTCCACAGGTGATCATAGGAGTCTCACTGTAGGTCGCTTACCTTAGTAGGGATCATTTACTATGTACAATTCCAAAGTCTGCCAGGTTCTTTCTCCCTCATGCTTTCTAGGTATATCAGGGTTCGTTCGGGCCAAAACATTACCACACCTTTCACGAATAACAATCCATATAATAAAAAGAAAAGGTAATGCATGGTTTAGGCAATAATGGCAAAGAAGGAGAACGATAGGTACACTTATGTAATGTTCAATGAGCTCCTACCACTAGCACATAGTCTTTCAAGCATGCATACAAAGGTAGCCTCTAATATACTCAGGGAATTCGACATTCAAAAGAAAAGAGGGAAGATATCATTTAGTAGGATTACCAATTATAGCAAGCGATCTCGACACGTATAGTACAATGGCATGTACTTGGAAACCTAAGCTCGTTCATCTTAGCTAAAGAGTGTAAAGTAAAACTTGACTCGACAACGAAAAGATATTAACATTTCGAAACTTCGGATTTCAAAGGTGAAATTAGCTGATCTGTTTTGAACTTCTTCTCTACCAACTTTGAAGTACGTCTACTCACTCCATTATAGGGCCCGATGAGCAAATCGTATTTCAGGGGCAAAGACGAGCTTAGAAAAGAATTTTCAATCGCTTGAGTCCAATTGATGTGCTTTAACTATCGATTGCCTTAACAAAGCGCACGAAGAAAACGTTTATCATTTAAAACATCACTTAGCTCACACGATACAAGTGAATTAGACTCACCTCCTATCACACGGCTCACATACATCCGATTGGCTCAACCGGATCACCTAAAAGTTAATCAGTGAAGTTAATTAGCACATTAGGAATATATTACACTAATGAAGTATTCACAACGCCACTTGAAGGTGTGGGGAGAGCTATTTAGCTCTTATACTAACGCACAACTCGCCACTTTTATCCAATCGACCTTCTCGAACCATACATAACTATTTAAGTGCAGCAACGATCATAGAAAGTTCACATTTGCACACAAGCAAATCATATGTCACATATCCACAGAGTGTTCCTAAGCGACTATATGAAATGCAAGACTCAGGTCGCGGCCTATGGTCGCAGGACCTTTGCTCTGATGCCATCAATGTAACACCCCCAACTGCTAGGGCCAAAAGCGTTACGTTTTATTAAATTTTTACCTAAATTTTTGGACGAAACAGACAGAGTTTCCCCTGAAAACTGGCCGTTTCCAGGCTATAAGCCTTACAACAGATCCCTGCAACTACACGGAAGCATAAAACATCTAAAAGCAACTCGACGGCCACACGCCGGAGTTCACAAACCAGATTAATTCAAGAATAAAGGAGAAATGGAAGATACAACTCAACGGTTCATACAACCGGAGTATTGGGGTTTACATCCCAAAACATAACTAACTTTAACCAAAAGACATCTAACTGACTAGATGGTTGGCTCATAAGACTGTTCAGAGCGACTCATAAACAATATGCATTACATGAACTTAGAATCCCTGTTTACAAACATTTTAAACCAAGAGTACATAACGTGACCTCATTAAACACGTAAGATCCCTTCGATGGGCACAAACGACACCTTGCAAGCATGAACGGATTCCATCTTGTCATAGCTGATTCAATCTTTTTCCTGTTATAAAGAATACCTGGGGAAAAGGGGAAAGAGTAGTGGGATGAGCAACCACACGCTCAGTGAGTGTCCCCTGACCCCTTAAAACCAAAACCGTTGCAGGCATTAATATCTTTACTAGTCACATAGGACGTATACATACTTTACTATCATATTAGGCATTCACAAAATTCGTATTGAAACATCTTTAGGCACTCAAACTTCACTTTGGGCACTTAAACTCATTTCTAGGTCTCTAAATAACCAAACTTCTTTACTACCAGGTAGTCAAACACTTAAACAAGGGACGAGGCTAAGCACAGAAACTTTCTTTTTCATAAACATAACTTCTTGGTGTTCTATTCTAACCATGCATAAAACCCTATTCATATGATGTGCACATAAGGTTATTTCTTTTCAGAATCATACTCTTCTTGGCATTTCATTCGTATGGTATGCATAAGATACACACATTTTAAGTCTCAATCAATTCTCATTCATAGGATATGCATGAAATATGCTCATAAGACTTACTTCTCATATTCGTATCTTACTTAGCATCTCATTCATAAGTTATACTTAGAACATGCACATGTCATACACAGGAAGCTTTCTTTCTTTTACTGAAAACACTTCATTTAGCCTCTTGAGGCTCATAAAAACTCTTCTCTTAGCCTCTTGAGGCTCATATTCTTTCAAAAGAATCTCTTTCATCTTGGTCTCATAATGACCCTTAAAAACTTTCTTTCTGAAATACTTAAAAAGGCGAAATGCCAACTGCTTTTCTAATTTAATAAGAAACTACTCTGGCATAAGATCATCATAAAGTGCTGGTTAGGAGAGATCTGCACTCAATCCCAGTGAGATTAACTCACACTAAGCTCTTACTCCGGGATGGCAACTAACTTTGGACCTTAACCCTCGTCAGGGTCTCTAAGGATTACTCTCGAGGCTAGGGATTCTCTCGTTCGAGCAGGTTCACTCCCATCTATTGTCCCTAAGTACTTATCTTAGCCATTTAAACTGGTCATAATGACTAATAAGTTTGCTGCCTCTCACAGCGAAATCCTTTATCATGCAACTCACGCCTTTGTAAAACTCTTTAGGATTTCCCCGTTCAAGCAGGTTCACCCCCAAAATTGTATTCATTTAGTTAAAATATGCCATCATGCACTAATATTTATGGCTACTATTATTTCAAAACATGAAATCCTTCTTTGAAAATCTCACCCTTATGCACATAATGTAACTTGAGGACATGCAAGGAAAGGGGGTCCACATGTATCACATTTAAGCACTTCATAATCAATTCAGCACAATGAGCCACACATGGCCTCGCAATCCAGACGATTGCGGTTAATTCACGACCCAGGCTCCCTTCTCACAAGCACCGTACTACAAAGACCTCGAACCACTCATAGTTCTTCCTCAAACCATCCAACTACCATCTTGGTTTCAATTTCATAATCTAGCATCCTAGTCATCATGATATACTGGAAAGCGATACATAACTTACGCAACTTACCAATGCCGGATTTAATAATTAAATAACTAGCGATTATCGAAGCGCTGTAGCAAACAGTTATAACCATGCACATGTATATACATATATATATACATTTAAGCATTCATGTGAGCTTGACTTGAAATGGACGTCTATTGTGTTAGGTTAAGCTAACTAAGCATGAAACGTTTCACTATTCAGGCTATTATGGTCATTTAAACATAATGCGATTCAATCGTTCTATTAAGCATTCTTATTTATATCATTAAAGCTTAACATGAATCGAATCTCTATTTAGACATAAAACGATTCACCGTTTAGGCTAATTTGGTCATTTATGCATAACACGACTCTAAACTTTCATTGATCGCATCCATGTTGCCATTCGAATCCGTTAAGGTCACTTAGACATGATACGAGTCTAAACATTCATCACTTGCATCGAAATTACTATTCAAATCTATTTAGGCCTTTTGAGCATAACGGGTCTCATGGTGTTCGTTTATTATGTCGAGGATACCATTAAACCCATTCTAGGTCATTAAGACGTAATAAACCTTAGGCAATCCCTTGCCGTGTCATTCACTTATTGAGCCAACCCTTCAAACATGCGTTAACTAAATATATTAAATTTGATCCTAAACATGCATAGTTTACTTCGAACCAAACTTTCAAGTACGCATTAACTAAATGTACTAAAGTCGATTCTAAACATTCATATTTGGCATGAGTTAATTATACGTGCTTGAGACGATCATAAACATGTATAGCTCACTTCAATCTAAATCTTCAGGCATGGGTTACTATATGCATTCGAATTAACGCTAAACATATATAACTTGTTTCGAATTGAAGACTTAGGCATGAATTAACTATATTGATTCGAATCGAGGCTAAACATATGTGCATCGCTTCGAATTAACATTTCAGGCATAACTTATATTACTTGATTTGAATTGAAGCTAAACATATATAAATCACCTAGAATTAACATTTCAGGCATAATTTACGTCCATTGATTCGAATCGACGCTAAACACGTTTAAATTACTTCGAATTAACATTTCAAGCATGATTTACATTCACTGATTCAAATCGACGCTAAACACATTTAAATTACTTCGAATTAACATTTCAAGCATGATTCACCTAAATTGATTCGAATGAAGCTAAACACACATAATTCGTATCGATTTACAATCTCAGGCAGAAGTCAACCAAATGAATCGAACCTAAACATGAAGAGCTCACTTCTTGACATTTCTAATGCATTTAACGAACCCTAACTTGACATGCAACATCAATCTGCCGAAAAACATTTTTGAAAATAGTAATAGCTTAGGAAGCGAGAAACACCCACCTAGAATCCAAGCTAGTAAATCGACTTAGGGTTTGGTTCGGTTGGCTTCCTCACTCGCTGGTCGCTGCTGACCCGTTCTGCCAACCTCCAGCCTTCATTCGGTAGGGTCAATTTCGAACCCACACCAGTCATCAGAACCATAGTGGTGGCGTTGGAGGTTTCAAACCCTAACCCCCCCGAACCAAGGCTCTCGCTCGACCCATCCTCGAATCCAAGCTAGTAAATCGACTTAGGGTTTGGTTCGGTTAGCTTCCTCGCTCGCTGGTCGCTGCTGACCCGTTCTGCCAACCTCCAGCCTTCGTTCGGTAGGGTCAATTTCGAGCCCATACCAGTCATCGGAACGGTAGTGGTGGCGTTGGAGGTTTCAAACCCTAACCCCCCCGAACCAAGGCTCTCGCTCGACCCATCTCTCTCTCACTCTGTGATGGCTGCACCTGGCAGGTGGAACACCGGGCGGGCATGCGCACCACTGTGGCGCCGCCGCCACTGGCCTTCTCTCTCCCCTTCGCTCATCCCTCTCTCTCTCTCTGACTATTTTGGCTCGGGGCCGTCACTGGGGTGGTCGGAACACCGTCATGCATACTGGGATGGTGCTGCTCCACCGCTGGCGCACTTCCTGGCCGGACGGCCCCCTCCTCCTCCTCTCTCTTTCTCTCTCTCAGCATTGGGGTCGTGGCTGGGTTGAGAACCACCCCCCTTTTGTGTTTCTCTCTCACCTGATAGAGAAAGGGGCTTCGGCCCCTTATGTCTTTTTTTGACTCAAGTTGATCAGTGATTGGCATCACTAGTCTAGTTCGTATCCCGAACTCTAAACCCGAATCACTAATACGGCCTTCTATCGACTATTCGTTCCCAAATACGCCAAGGTTTGATTTCATAAACCTCGAAACTAATTCTAAGGTTGAAATCCTAATCGTATTTGGGAAACGACTAAATAAATCGCATAACGACTAAATTAAACTATCGATATAATTTAAGGGCAAAAACAGCACGAATTAACTTTAAAATCAATAATAACAATAAAAATCCCTTTTAATAAAAGTATAGCTCCCGAAAGCACATCAATAATAATTTAACTCATACAGTTACTAAAAATACAAATTTAGAACGTAAAAAGGAAATTTAGTTAGCTTAACAGAAAGCGAAAATGCAGGATCTTACATCCATTGTATAATAGAATTTCAAATTTGCTTAAATATCCCTTATTGATGAAAGAAATGGAGCAACCACCATATCACATCGGCTAACATCATTTGGAGTGAATTTGGAAATTCACTCTTCTTGAAAATGAATGACATTTCTATTACATTTTTCATCAAGTAACTTCCATGTTGTCATCACTTGCTACACAAAATGTAGGTGTTACTACAATTAGACAATCATTACACAAAAGTAAAATAATCAAACAAATTTACCTAAAAACATGTTGGCAAATAGACTCAATTCACTCTTTTTATACATACTGCAATAGTGAGCCCATAAGCAACCAAGTCAATTATCTGCATATTCATGTGAAAAATGTAAAGACCTATTCTCAAAAGAAAAACTCAATTTCATGTAGAACTGACACTACAAGCATCCGATATCAATTATACACGCTGTAAACATAAATTTTGAGCCTAAAATAAATTAGACAAGAAATTGAGAAATAAATTTAACTTTGTATTAATGTTGTATGCATAGGTACAACCTCTGAATAAAATACATTGAAATAGTCTTTTGATTCAATCTTCTAGTAACTTGAGCCTTCCGAGGGCATGATGCTTGATCTCGGTTGATGCAGTTGCAGAACTCTAAAACCATTCTTGATCTTGATTTGCAGGTAGTTGATTGCTGACTCTGAATCTTGCAAGTTTCGATCTTTCTCACTTGGTAGCTGGATATCGTTTGCAGTCTAAGCTTCTGAATTCTGTAATGCTGAATATTGAATATAGTTAGCCAGATTAATCGATGTAAGGGCGAGGTTGCTTGATCCCAATCGACGAGCTGGATAAAGAACTCTAAAGTAGACTTCAATTTGAGATTGCAGAAGATGTTGAACTAGTTGACTTTGATTCGTGTTACTTGGTAGCTGGAGGTAGTCTATAGTCTGAGCTCTGGAGGTAGTAGAGCATGCTAAATACTGAGCCTCTTTAAGAATGAGGGGGAAGACCCCTATTTATAGGCCCCTAGGGGGCTTTGAGCTGGGCTTTGGGCTTAGGCCCAAAATTTTGGCATTATTTGTTTATTTTAAGCAAAGAAATAATTACTATTTATTGCATCACTAATGACACATGGCAAATTCTGATTGACCAGAATTTAATTCCATTTAAATCAACCCAATAAAGCCACTTTTGCACATGGCAACTCCTAATTTGCCAAATAAAAATTATTTTAGGTCTGCATGTGGTGCCATGTGATTTGTTAGCAAATGTTTACCCTCTACAAATGCTCCCTTCGAGAGTCAGACACTTACATGAATTTTTTAGTGTTTGAAGCGGTTGAGTCTCGAAAACCTTGAAGATGCTAAAAATCGGAGCATTTTTTTGTGGCCGCCTCCTTTTCTTTTTTGGCCAAATAACTTGTCGACTTGGTAGATAATTATGCTTGTAGATTTGTGATCAACAACTTGTGATAAATTTTTATCAACAACTTATAATACAATTTATCAACAATTTTGGGGATAGAATTCTATCAATAATATGTGATAAATTCTATCAACAATTTAAAAGGATAGAATTCTATCAACAAATTGTGATAAATTCTATCAACAATTTAGAAGGATAGAATTCTATCAACAATTTGTGATAAATTCCATCAATAATCTAGAGAGATAGAATTCTATCAACAATCTTCTCAACAATTGCTATAAATTCCTCATCAGGCTACTGTCAGTTCATTCGTCTCTCCCCCTTTGAACTTAATTCGCCACTCTCCGAATTCAATAATCTAGAGAGATAGAATTCTATCAACAAAGAGGCCACTGTTACACAGCTCACCACGATCCGTGGCAGGCACCACGGTTGGACCGTGGTCTTGCCTGGAACCAAATTTCTACTCTTCTCTTGCTCCACGGGCATAACACCTAATGGACCTCTGCGGGGGGTCAAAATACACTCATATGAAGGTCAAATGCAGGGTCAAAATGGTCCAAATTCCTGCAAAACGCATCAAACAACCATACCCAAGCATAAATTGAGAATAGTAGTATAAATGATAACTTGAAGCACATAATTCTCCTAAAAATGCAACAAAATGACCCTCAAATGATATATATAGTAAGCACTCATCAAACTCCGCATGCTTAACTGTTGCTTGTCCCTAAGCAAAACTAAAACTAAAAATATACACAACCTCCTTAGGATAAACATAGGTAACATTCTAATGGCAAAGCCGATCCAAAGGTAGCTTAAAAAGATGCAAAAATCATTTAGCAAACAGACTATGGAATAAAATTTTTGAAAAGTACCTGATATACCATAATGTCAAATTTGAATCAATCCCCTCAAATCATCAAATGCAATCATTCAACATATGAAACAAATGAAGCTAGCAATACCGGTAGAACCTCACTATAGTTATGTGGCATTCATCACTCATGTGTCTGAATATATATAAAGGTTCCCTCAATTCTCATTCCATAGATTTAAATCTACCATAAGCTTGATAAGATTCTCAAATTTGCCACCGCTAAAATGTAGACACACTAAACAATCATGAAGACTTTCATAAGGTTGCAATAGGGCCATGGGTAAAGGTAAGAGCGGAACAAATGTTTTATAAATGTGGAGCTAGAAGCCAGAGACTAAGAGCTAAACGTTTCCAACGTGTCACACAACATCCTCCCTAAACCAATACAATTCATCAACAAAATACATCCCTAATTGAAGAGACAAAGAGTTGAAAGTCAAAAAAATTTTGCAATCCCAACAAGGCTAACACTCTTTGTATTATTCACTTTTTTTTGTTTTGTTGTTTCTTTTTTTTTCTTTTCTTTTTTTTTCTTTTTTCAAAAGAGTTAGCCAAGTGAAATTCATATAAAACTTTGAATCTCAACTCTTATCTGAATTTTGTACAAAAAAATAGGGGATTTCCTTTTATCAATGAAAATCACACATCCCTTCACCAAACAACCAAAATCCACTAAAAGATCTTAATACACCGTACTAGTTCCCAATCAAACTTGATGCAAAAGAATAAAATGGTCCCCTACTCTTGGCTTAAGGGTGAGATAATGATTTGGCTGTAGGCTATAATAGGAGGTTCAAATCAAGAAAAGTGGATATAAGCTCAAAGGGGCTAGCAAGGGATATAATACGCAACAAAAATGGCTATTTGGCCATTGGGTTTAACAAGTCAAAGAATGCCTCAATCATATTGCCTAAATGCATATATGAAATGTGATCTTGAATGAGAATCTAATCAAGTTCTAGAGAAATGATGTCAAGTAAAAGTCACTCATGAAAGAAACATGAGACTAAATTGATAAATAGTCTCCAAAAGCTTAAAGTCTCACAGGACATCTACTAAAGGCATAACTAGCTCATTAGTAAACACATGCCTAAATTTATGTAAAGAGTCATAGGGTAGTCAATTTGCACTCAACATATGGTCAAAACATAAAGCTCATTTCACAAACTCCTTCTCAAACATTTTTATGCATAATTGGGCAAACCAAACATTTAAACTAAACCATAGAAGTCTACCTAGTCCACAATGATAATCATCGGAGGATTTTTCTTCCTTCTTTTATTATTTTTTATCTATGTTCTTGTTTTTTTTTCATGCATGCTCCTAATAACAAAATGCAATAAAAAAATGGCAGTCTGGTGCACAAGCATCCTGCGTTCACGCAGGGTCCGGGGAAGGGCCGCACCCCAAGTGATGAATTGTAGGTAACCTAACCTGACTTTATCAATGGTTGATTCTACGGCTCGAACCCATGACCTTTTGCTCACACGGAGACAACCTTACCGTTGCTCCAAGGCTCCCCTTCAACAAAATGCAATCTAAAATCCTAAAAATGCAAAAACTATGAAAAGAAACTAAAAAAAACTAAAATGCAATCTAGAATGAAAAGAAAAAGGAAAAAAATAAATACACTTCTAAAATGCTTCTGACCAAATAAGATAAAAAACCTACAATAAAGCTCCAAAAACTGTCACGAATAATACACACAATACAAAAGCACACCAAACCAAATAAGACATTAGATGCCAAATATACTACCTAACTCTCTCATGTTTGAATCACACATTATCCTCAGTATGGGCATATAGTAGAAAAAGGGAAGGGGAGCAGCAAAAAGCAATCAGAAAGGAGGTGGGGGAGCAGGATAGGATGGTTGGTCATAAGAGATGTGCCAATCTCGCTAGGTCTCTAAACAAGCCCGATAGTCCTAGAAATATTGTGTCTGGGTAGCAAGCATCCCACGAAGTTCATTGTGGCACTCTTGGGCAACGTCACGAAGAGCCGCATTCTCAGAATGTTGATTATATTTAGTTTTGATGATAACAAATCCAAGTGTAAAAATTTGTCCAAGTAATGTTGCTCCGAACACGATCCCCAAATAAGCATAACTGGTGTTTGTATCTTTATTGTATTAACTGGTTTGCTACATGTGAGAACAAGTCTTCTAGACAGGTTTTACTTGGTGATTCCATATTAAGTCAAGAACACCATCTCGACAGTTGGTTGTAAAGCGTGTTCCTGAACTCTAGCAATGCAAAGAACAACCCCAGCAAACAAGATGGCCTTGGTGTTCACAGCAGCTCTACAAATCTCGGACAAGATGACTGGTTCAAAACAAGAAGTCTTGGGTATATAGGTTTTATTTAATTAGACTCTTGTTAATATGCCAATATTGAAAACATCATTTTAAACACCTCTTGAATCGGTATTTGCGCTAAAGTACTTCAGAACACCAGTTGCGAACAACCCTACAAACAGGGTGCCTAGGGTGTTTCTGAACTGCAGTGGCCATACCCGATTATTTTTGAAAATTCATTTTGGTTGGCCAAGATCTCCAGAATACTTTCTTTGAATTTCAAAATTGCTATTTTTCTGGAGAGGATAGTTCTTGAAAATATTATGGAGATTTGCGAAAATAGGTTTGGGAGATTTGCCAAATCAAAAGATTCCTATGACTATATTTTCGGATTTGGTAAAAGCTGAAAATCTCTTTAAACCTCTTCACGGCTATGGGAAGATAAGGGTTATCTTTTAAGATAACAAAATCCCTTATATTTTGGGATAAATTCATCATTAGCCGTTGGAGAATATATTTTGTTTGCAAATCATTTTCCATACTTAGCTGAGTCTTTGGTTTTTGACCGTTGGACCTTGTGTTTAAAAACCGCAGCTTTTCTCTCCCGTAGAGAAGCCAAGAAGCAGATAGAAAAAACTCAGACTGAAAAAGAGAAGCAACACAGCTTTCTGAAAAATCTGGAAAAAATCAGGAAACTCAGTTTTCGTATTAAAATTCTTGAGCTTCATTCTGAAAAGCAAAACCGTGACAAGCTGTGTTTGATTTGAGTTTTCAAACCATTGGCATAATAGGATCTTCATTGTACCTTACATCTGCTTAGTGAGAAGCACCCCCTGTAAGGTGTTTGTAACCCTGATCTTGGATCAGAAAAGTGAGTGAGTGTGTCCTAGTCGTGTGGACTTGGACGTGTCTAATCTTGCGAAGGTTGGACGTGGTGTAACCTGTCTTTGGGAAGAAGGTTACGTGGTTGCAAGTTGTAACAAGGTGTGTTACATTTGTAACGTGTGAAGCCCGTTAGTGAAAGTGGTTAAATCCTACACGAGGTAGGTCGTGGTTTTTCACACCTCAGTTGGGCTAGAGGTGTTTTCCACGTAAAAATTGTGTGTGCTTTATTTTCCGCATTTATCTTGGTGATTTTCGCATCTGCAATATTTGAGAACACCCCGTGCAAACAAGCTATCAGGGTGTTTGTCATTTGAGAACAACCTCTACTAGGGTGTTTGTTATTTACAACGCGAAAATCAGACACCACAATTCACCCCCCCTCTTGTGGTTGTATACTCACGAACTCAACAAGTGGTATCAGAGCGGGTTCTCTTACAAAAGGTTAACACCTTGAGAGATTCTGAAGATGAGTACCCCACAAGGAATTCTTGAAGGGCAATCCATTACTCGTCCACCCTATTTCAACGGCCAACATTATAGTTGGTGGAAGAATAGGATGGAGAACTATATTCAGGCAGAAGATTATGAATTATGGATGCTCATCAAGAACGGGCCCCTTGTTCCCACCAAGGTGCTTGAAGATGGTAAGAAGGTTCCCAAGGAATCCATAGAGTTTGATGCCGAGGACTACAAGAAAATGGAGAAAAATGCCAAGGCCAAAAAGCTTCTATATTTTGGCCTAGGACCCGATGAATACACTCGCATCTCTGAGTGTGAATCAGCCCAAGCTATCTGGAATGCTCTGCAAGTTGCTCATGAAGGTACGAGTCAAGTTAAACAATCTAGAATTGAGCTACTTATGCGACAATATGAGTTGTTTGATATGGGTGATCATGAAACTGTGATGGACATGTATACACGGTTCACCCACATCACGAACGAGTTAAAATCCCTGGGAAGATCTTTCACCACTGAAGAGTTGGTGAGGAAAATCCTCAGAATTTTACCTCGCACGTGGGAGGCCAAAGTAACAGCCATCCAAGAGGCTAAAGACATGAACCAGATCACCCTCGACGAGTTGATTGGTAATCTCCAGACCTATGAACTCCGAAAGAACTCACAGCAAAGAGAGGAGCAAAAGAAGGATCGTGGGCTTGCCTTGAAAGCACATGAGGACACTGACTCTGACCTTGAAGATGAAGAAATGGCCCTAATGTCCAGAAAATTCAAGAAATTCTTCAAAAAGGTCAAGGAAAACAACAAAAGAAAAGACTTCAGCAAGTCCAGAAACACCTCCAAAGAACAGCTCACAGGGTGTTTCAAGTGCGGCAAACCAGATCACTTAGTCAAAAATTGCCCTCTGCTTCGAGAAGATCAGACGCCCGAACACCCTCGAAAACAGGTTCGAAAACACCCTGTAAACAATCTGGGCAAGCGATTCTCGAAAGCTATGCTGGCTGCTTGGGGAGATTCCTCTGAGGATGAAGGAGAATCTGAAGCTGAAGAAGGGGTCGTAGCACTTATGGCACAAAGGGATTCAGATTCAGATGATAAATCAACAATCAGCCTCTCAGATCTCAAGAGCAAGGTACATGGTCTTAACAAAGCTACTTTAGAAGAACTTCTATATAATTTGATAGGCACTTGTGCTGATCTAAAAAGAGAAGTTCGTGACCTAGAACTTGAAAATGAAATTCTTAAAAATGAAAACCTCGGTTTACATGAGAATATTAACTTGCTCAAAGAAAACCTCTTTATAAAAGAAGGAGATTATTCTCGAATGGAGGAAAAACTCTTTGAGGTAGAAGGAATGGTTGAGTCCTTGCTCAGGGAGAACAAAGGTTTGCATGCTGATATAGAAAAACTGGAAAACGAGCTTACCACAACCAAGCGCTGGAACGAGTCCTCACAAGCCCTTGATTGGTTAAACACTCACCACAGTCGAAACAAAAAGGGACTTGGGTATAAGCCTAAACGAACAGTCTACCCAATTCACAGAAAGTATGTGGGATTACCTGAAAACATTGTTTGCTTTCATTGTGGCAAAACGGGTCATTATAGATACACTTGCCCTTTAAGAAAACATGCCAATGAAAAGAATGAAAGGTATGTGAAACAAATCTGGATTAGAAAAGATGAGCTTTACATATCTAAAAGAATGGGACCCAAGTGGATCTGGGTTCCCAAAACTAACCCGTGATTTGTTTTGTAGGCTGAAGTGAGAGAGAACAACCTTACGAACAACCCCACTAACACCCTTGGAAACAGGCAGTTGTGGTTTGTTGATAGTGGGTGTTCACGGCACATGACTGGTGAAAGATCAAACTTTCTCTCACTTACAGCTCTGAATGGTGGGAGTGTAGCATTTGGAAACGGCAAGTCTGGGACAATTGTCGGTATAGGTAATATTGGTAAAACTCTCTCCCACTCAATTGATAATGTGCACTTAGTTGATGGGTTAAAACACAATTTGCTAAGTGTGTCCCAACTGTGTGACAAGAACAACCTAGTACTGTTTTCAAAAACACGTTGCTTGGTTGTGAATGACGACACAGGAGATGTTCTGTTGAGGGGGAAGCGATGTCAAAATGTTTATAAAGTTTGTTCCACTTTTCCCCAAAATAATCTGACTTGTTTAAATGTATTAAATGATGATATAATGCTATGGCACAAGAGACTAGGTCATGCAAGCTTATCCTTGTTAAACAAACTTGTTTCAAAAGACCTAGTTATTGGACTACCTTCCATCAAATTTAATGATGACAAGGTATGTGAAGCTTGTGCAAAAGGCAGACAAGTCAGATCTTCTTTTAAATCAAAAAAATGTGTAAGCACTACTCGACCTCTAGAATTATTACACATTGATTTGTGTGGTCCCATGAGGGTAACCAGTAGAGGTGGGAAAAAGTATGTGCTTGTTGTAGTGGATGATTACTCTCGATTTACTTGGACCTTGTTTTTGGCATCCAAAGATGAAACCTTTGAGAATTTTATTGCCTTTCTCAAAAAGGTTGAAAAGAGAGTAGGACACTCTTTAATTAGCTTGAGATCTGATCATGGAACTGAGTTTGAAAATGCAAGTTTTATTAACTATTGTAATGAACATGGTGTTGATCATAACTTCTCAGCCCCAAGAACACCCCAACAAAATGGGGTGGTTGAGCGCAAAAATCGAACCCTGGAAGACATGACCAGAACAATGCTTATAGCTAGTGGTCTTCCTAGGTATTTCTGGGCAGAAGCATTGAACACCTCATGTTACATTATAAATAGATGCATGATCAGACCCATTTTGAACAAAACTCCTTATGAACTTTTCAAGGGCAGAAAACCCAATATTACGCACCTAAGGACATTTGGTTGTAGGTGTTTTGTGCATAATAATGGGAAGGATGCCTTAGGAAAATTTGACCCTAGGAGTGATGAGGCAATATTCCTTGGCTATTCTTCTCACAGCAAGGCATACAAAGTCTTTAACAAAAGAACCTTGTGTGTTAAGGAAAGTGTGCATGTGCTTTTTAATGAATCTAACGTGTTGAGTGAGAATGATGCACAGGAAGATGAACTTGAATTAGGTCTTTGTTCGAAAAGAAGTGTTACTTCAAGATAAACGAGGTAAGAACACCATGGAGAAAACAACTCCTGAAGGTGTTCCTCAGAACAGCAGGCAAGGTGTACACCAAACAGGGGAAAACACCGTTGAACCCTGTTCGGAACCGTGTTCTTCAGGAATAGACTTACAAACATGTGCAGAAACAGGCTCGGGAGATGATCGTAAGCATTATGTTACGACTAGAGTAGAGCATGGGTCTGTGGATCCTCTTACTCCACGACCATGGAAGCACCATAGTTCGCACCCTCTTGATCAAATCTTGTCAGATATTAATACTGGAGTGCAAACTAGATCTAAACTAAAGAATTTTTGTGCTTTCTATGCTTTTCTTTCTAACATTGAGCCAAAAAGTGTGAATGAAGCTCTTGCAGATTCAGATTGGATCACGGCTATGCAAGAAGAGCTTCATCAATTTGAGAGAAACAAAGTATGGCACCTTGTACCTAAACCTGCAGAGAGAACAATCATTGGAACCAAGTGGGTGTTCCGAAACAAACTGGATGAGTCAGGAACAGTCACTAGGAACAAGGCACAGCTGGTTGTACAAGGATACAATCAAGAAGAAGGGATCGATTATGAAGAAACCTTTGCACCAGTTGCTAGAATTGAGGCTATTCGAATCTTAATAGCCTTTGCAGCTCATATGGAAATCAAGCTATATCAAATGGATGTTAAAAGTGCATTCCTAAACGGATACCTTAAAGAAGAGGTGTATGTCAAACAACCCCCTGGTTTTGAAAATGGTGATTTTCCAAATCATGTTTTTAAACTTGACAAGGCACTTTATGGTTTAAAACAAGCTCCAAGAGCTTGGTATGATCGGTTGTCAAGTTTTTTACTCGAAAATGATTTTAGAAGAGGCAAGGTAGACAATACCTTGTTTCTAAAATCTAAAGGGGAGCATTTTTTGATTGTTCAAATATATGTTGATGACATTATATTTGGTGCAACTCATCATGATTTATGCAATGGATTTTCAATTATGATGAGGAGTGAGTTTGAGATGAGCATGATGGGTGAGCTTAATTTTTTCTTAGGCTTACAAATCAAGCAAACTCCAAACGGCACCATGATCCATCAGCAAAAGTATATCAAGGAGTTACTTAAGCGTTTTGGGATGGAGTCAGCCAAACCCATAGACACTCCTATTTCTCCTTCAACCAAGTTGGTTATGGATGATGGGAGTCCCTCAGTTGAGGAGAAACTCTATAGGGGTATGATTGGGTCACTCTTATACCTAACCGCTAGTAGACCTGATATTGTTTTTAGTGTTGGTTTATGTGCCCGTTTTCAGTCTAACCCTAAGGAAACTCATCTTAAGGCTGTTAAACGGATACTAAGGTATTTGAAACATACACCCAATTTAGCTTTATGGTATCCTAAAGGTTGCAATTTTGATCTTGTTGGATATGCTGACGCTGACTATGCTGGATTCCTAGTTGATAGAAAGAGTACCTCAGGTATGGCTCACTTTCTTGGACCTTGTTTGGTATCTTGGGCTACCAAGAAGCAACATTCAGTTGCCATGTCCACAGTAGAAGCTGAATATGTTGCAGCAGCTTCATGTTGTGCTCAACTGTTGTGGATAAGGCAACAGCTTAAGGACTTTTGTGTTGACATTGGATGCATTCCTATTTTTTGTGATAACACAAGTGCAATTTACATTGCCAAAAATCCATGTCAACATAAAAGAACACAGCATATTGACATTCGACATCATTTCTTGAGAGATAATGTTGAAAAGGGTTTAATCTCTATGAATTTTTGCTCAACGGAAAATCAAATTGCTGATATATTCACTAAGGCACTCGCTAGAGATCATTTTGAAAGAAATAGACTGAACTAGGGTTGGTAAGAACACCCTGAGATACCTGTTTCCAGAACATGAACTGGGTTTGGTAAGATCAACCTTTACACCCTGTTCTCTCCCCCTGTTTGCAAATTTTATTAATAACGGATGTGATTGCATACACCCGAATTGCGTGCATTTTTTTTGTCTCTTATCTACTTAGTACAGCATAAGGGGATGTACTGGAGCCGTCTTAATGCCATTCAGTCGAATCAGATCAGACGGCAAAGAACAGGCATAATACAGAGAACAGGTACGCCCCTTGGTTGCTCGGTGTGTTTTCTTTCCTTCCCAAGGCACAAGATGTTAATGCTCCTACCCGTTGCAAATCAAGAAATCTTCTCAAAGATTCGACTGCTCTCTCTCTCTCTCTCTCTCTTTATATGCCCTGCTCTCAGTACTATCGTTCATCTCGCCCTCAAGCAAAAACCGAACATCCTGCAAACACCTTAAACCCTAATCTCTCTCTTCTAGCAACAATGGCTTCCAACAACTCTTCTCAATCAAAAGCCCTCGTTCTTGCAGCCTCAATCCCTGCTCCCCCTCGCCCAATTCTTTACAAGCCTTTCAAGTTCCTGAATCGCTTGTCCCTAAAATCAGTGGGAATGGGGATGGATGATATTCCCTTTGAATGTGGAAGGGAATTGGTGTTCCTCGTAGGGGCAATTGCTTGTCCCATTTTAGTTGAGTCAGAGGGAACAAAGTCGGGGTCTCAAGAACAATTCTTGGAAACCCCTGAAGGGTTTAATTTTGAGCCCTGTTCTTCTGGGTTGTTCTCTGACACCGTGACAGAAACAGGGGCTGCCTCTGTCGAAGGTGTGTTTGTGGAGGATCTGCATGTCGACTTCCAAAGGAAGTCGAATGAGTCGTCAGAGGAGAGTCTAGAGAATAATTCTCTCCCTGAGGCTGAAATCTCCATTCCAGACTTTCAAACTGGAGAGAAAAGGAAGAGGGTGAAAATCGTGGCTAGGCGTAGCAGAACGCCAAGAACAAGGCCACAACCAAGGTCTCAACCCTCTCAAACTCCCTCTTCTCCTCAATCCTCTAAGCCCTCTCGAAAATCTGCAAGGCTAGCGTTTCAATCCTCTCATCGTCCCTCCAAACCCTCTGCTCCTATCATCGAGGAGATTTCTTCTTCTTCTGAAGGGTTCTCGAGTTCTGACTCTGAGAACACCACCTTCAAACAGGGGACACCGGTGTTTTCTGAGTCCTCTGAAGAACAATCTCCTCCAAAACCAACCAATAAACCTGCTGTGAAGCCCTCTCCTACCAAAACACCCCTCAAGCAAAAGCCCAGAACAGCCCCCCTACCAGAAACTACCACCTCTGTTCCTGTCCTTAAACGCCCAAAGCAGTTCACTCCCTCTCCTATGTCTGACAAACATGCGCAGTTGCTGAAGCGCAATGTCGTCAGGGAGAAGGTAGTGAATGTAAGCTTTTTCGAGGAACAGCATCTGGGGGTGTTCTTAAATAAGCTTCGAGCCCAAGGCTACCTTGAGTTGTTTGCAAACACCCAACAAGGGTGTTCTGTGCTTGAGTTGGCTGAGTTCTATGCCAACTGCTCTGTCACAAATGGGGTGGTGACAAGTGCTGTCAATGAGTGCCATTTCTCCTTTGATGCAGCCACCCTTGGTGACATTCTGGGCATCCATTCTCGTGGATTTGCTGTGTATGTGAGGAAAGACAAAACTGCCCTGGAAACAGCCAGGCTCTTAGAGGTGTCCAAAAGCCTTAGTCAAAAACAGGGCCTGAGAACACCCCTCTCGATTAAGAAGGGTGAAATGACCTCCCTTCACCAACTACTGTTTATGTTCACCATCAACAACATAATACCGCGAGGTCAAGGGCGAAACTCAGCAGATGCCTTCGATCAATGTCTGGTGGACCTACTAGATCGGGGGGAACTAGTAAACCTCCCTGCAATCATGATTCGCCACATAGAGCGAATTGCGAACACCACCCAGGCACATGATCTTGGCTATGGGTTTCTGTTGACAAGGGTGCTTGAGCATTTTGGGATAGTGCTCACACGAAGAGTGGCGGCCCAAATCATTGATGAGATTGGGATTGACACTCTGCTAGGGTGTGGCTATGAGGTTGGCGAAGGGTCAGTCTCCAAACAGGGTCGTCGACCACCTCGACCACCTGTTTCTGGGCAACCTTCCGTCAAGGTTGAGGCTGTTCTTGAGGACAATGCTCGCCTCAAGGATGAGCTCTCAGCTGTCAAGGCTGCTCTTGCTGAGGAACGAGCTCTCTCGGCTAAACGCCATGAAGATTTGCTTGCACTTCTCTCCACTCTTGCCCCTAGCATCCCTCCTCTGCAAACGAAACCACCCCCTGCTCCCTGATTCTCTAGGCTGTTCTCTTGTTTCCTCTCATCTTAGTTTTTGGCATTGTAATGTTTTTAATGCAATATCCCTTTATTAATGCTACTTGCACCTTGTGCTCTATATTGCTTTTCTTGCATTACTCCTGTTGCTTATGCTTTTTAATGATGCCAAAAGGGGGAATAAGACCATATGGACAGATATGACCTAGCACCTAGAGGATCCCAGATATGACCTAGCACCTAGAGGATCCCTATCAGCAGATCCCTATCAGCATTAAACGTTGTTAAGCGCGTTTAAATTTTGTCAATATGGTCACTTGGTTTGTCATCATCAAAAAGGGGGAATTTGTTGATTATATTTAGTTTTGATGATAACAAATCCAAGTGTAAAAATTTGTCCAAGTAATGTTGCTCCGAACACGATCTCCAAACAGGCCTAACTGGTGTTTGTGATCTTTATTGTATTAACTGGTTTGCTACATGTGAGAACAATTCTTCTAGACAGGTTTTACTTGGTGATTCCATATTAAGTCAAGAACAACATCTCGACAGTTGATTGTAAAGCGTGTTCCTGAACTCTAACAATGCAAAGAACAGCCCCAGCAAACAAGATGGCCTTGGTGTTCACAGCAGCTCTACAAATCTCGGACAAGATGACTGGTTCAAAACAAGAAGTCTTGGGTATATAGGTTTTATTTAATTAGACTCTTGTTAATATGCCAATATTGAAAACATCATTTTAAACACCTCTTGAATCGGTATTTGCGCTAAAGTACTTCAGAACACCAGTTGCGAACAACCCTGCAAACAGGGTGCCTAGGGTGTTTCTGAACTGCAGTGGCCATACCCGATTATTTTTGAAAATTCATTTTGGTTGGCCAAGATCTCCAGAATACTTTCTTTGAATTTCAAAATTGCTATTTTTCTGGAGAGGATAGTTCTTGAAAATATTATGGAGATTTGCGAAAATAGGTTTGGGAGATTTGCCAAATCAAAAGATTCCTATGACTATATTTTCGGATTTGGTAAAAGCTGAAAATCTCTTTAAACCTCTTCACGGCTATGGGAAGATAAGGGTTATCTTTTAAGATAACAAAATCCCTTATATTTTGGGATAAATTCATCATTAGCCGTTGGAGAATATATTTTTTGCAAATCATTTTCCATACTTAGCTGAGTCTTTGGTTTTTGACCGTTGGACCTTGTGTTTAAAAACCGCAGCTTTTCTCTCCCGTAGAGAAGCCAAGAAGCAGATAGAAAAAACTCAGACTGAAAAAGAGAAGCAACACAGCTTTCTGAAAAATCTGGAAAAAATCAGGAAACTCGGTTTTCACATTAAAATTCTTGAGCTTCATTCTGAAAAGCAAAACCGTGACAAGCTGTGTTTGATTTGAGTTTTCAAACCATTGGCATAATAGGATCTTCATTGTACCATACATCTGCTTAGTGAGAAGCACCCCCTGTAAGGTGTTTGTAACCCTAATCTTGGATCAGAAAAGTGAGTGAGTGTGTCCTAGTCGTGTGGACTTGGACGTGTCTAATCTTGCAAAGGTTGGACGTGGTGTAACCTGTCGTTGGGAAGAAGGTTACGTGGTTGCAAGTTGTAACAAGGTGTGTTACATTTGTAACGTATGAAGCCCGTTAGTGAAAGTGGTTAAATCCTACACGAGGTAGGTCGTGGTTTTTCACACCTCAATTGGGCTAGAGGTGTTTTCCACGTAAAAATTGTGTGTGCTTTATTTTCCGCATTTATCTTGGTGATTTTCGCATCTGCAATATTTGAGAACACCCCGTGCAAACAAGCTATCAGGGTGTTTGTCATTTGAGAACAACCTCTGTGAGGGTGTTTGTTATTTACAACGCGAAAATCAGACACCACAATTCACCCCCCTCTTGTGGTTGTATACTCACGAACTCAACACAGAAGCAATATAAGCTCCAAGGGACACTTGCTCTTCCTGAATGGACCCAAGGGTGGCTTGCAGGTCGGCATAGTCAGTAGGTGGTGGTTGGAAAGAAGAGCTAGGTCCGGCTTGACTAGAATGAGAGGGTGGAGGATTGGGTGTGGGTTGAACAACCTCGGCATCGTTAGGTACCCAATAAAAGTTAGCTCGGTGAAATAAGGTGGTTGGATCAACATTAGGAAGCGGCAAAAGCCTGTCCCCAGCACAAACACCCAGCCTCTACATTACAAAAGTTCATGATCTCAAAAGTGACTTGACTAAGCCGCTCAAACCCAGAGACTCTATCCTTAGGGTTGGGCTCAATACCCAAAAATCTAGTAATAGTAGTCACAATACCACCTATGATTATCCTACCCTTAGTGTTAACAGCAGTACTATACAATTACTTGCCTAAAAATAAACTGGGGTCAAGCTGGACACCATCAAGCATACTGGACAAGAAATATAATTCAAATAATCTCGGGACATTCAGACCATCATCTCGACCAAAGAAACAGCAAGCTAGGATTCGCTGAGCTACTCAAATGTAAGGGTTTCTAATATGTGTGCACTTGGATGAACTAGTGTTATACCTAACACTCCTCGAAAGCTCGCCCTAAAATGCATTTAGGTTGAATTCGCAGGGGATTTATCGGTTCAGTAAATCCATATTAGGTGAAAAACCAAATATACTGTTAAATGTACCTAAGTTCAACACGTATAATTGTCCTTGCAAATAAAATGAAATGCACCTGGCTTGACATTTAGGCCCTCTAGTGATCTCAACATGGAGTGCACTCAGGAACTCTAGGGTCAGGGCCCGGTATGTATGCTCTTCTATTTCGATGAAGTGTCCCACACCATTCTGTGTAAACAAGCACCTAATATCATCTAACATTCCTAAACATGCTAACAATTCCTCATCATAATAACAAGTTGCCACAATCATGCGTTCATTCGAACTGTTATAGCTAGCAACATGATCGGGGTTGGTTAAACCAAGAGGGTGAGGAATGTTACCTTGGGCTCGCGCATTGGTGGAAGTTCGGGAGGTCCGTTGAGGCCGAGATAGCGCTTGACTTGATAATCCAACTTCCTTGATACTACTTTGTCTTTTAGTAGGTGCATTGTTGCAAAATGAAATAAAAATTAAAACTAAAATTTGAATAATAAAATTTAAGGAAGAAAAATGAAGAAGTAAAAAGAAGAAAAAATAGGGAGATAAGAAGATGGTTATGGTGGATATGTGAAGTTAAGATGAGTTTGAAGAAGAAGAGAAAGAAGAAAGAGATGAAATTTGTGGAAGAAAGAGAAGGATTCCTTTGAGTGAAGTTGGTGATTTGATTCCTCAAACTTACCGTTTTTCTTGGTGGGAAGAACTTAGCGAGGAAAGTTCTAGTAAGCTAATCCTGCATGGTGATACATCCCGAAGGTAGAGAATGCAACCAAGCTCTCGCCTTATCCCTTAGTGAGAAGGGAAATAATCGCAGTCGAACGGCATCGGTGGAGACTCCATTAAGCTTCAATGCGTCGCACGCTTCTGAAAAGACTGAGAGGTGTAAATTCAGGACTTCTAAAGGAGTTCCTTGAAACTAGAATTGTTGCACCATAGAAATGAGAGCCAGCTTGAGCTCAAAATTATTTGCATCAATGTTAGGGCGAGCGATACTTAAGGCGATTCCTTGAACTCCAAGGGTAACAAAATCCCTAAGCCCCCTTCTTTGGTCACCTCCTCCTCCCGCCATATTTGTTGAAGTTCTTCTTGCCTCGCGTCTTTGTCCTTCAATCTTTTACTTCTTCCTCCTTAAGCGGAAAGACCTCTCGATCTCGGGACCGGGTTCATATAGAAATGCACTTTGCATAAGCAGGGAAGATTCCTACAAGCACTATCATCAACACCACCAACGCAATCAAACAAGAAAATAAAAATAAAAGAAAAAATGAAATATTTAGTCACTTTCGTAAGACTAACTCGATAGTTAACAAATTGGTCGCCAGCAACAGTGCCAAAAACTTGGCCACTGCCCGCAAGCGCATGGGTGTCCTAGTATAGATAAAATGTCATCCTCAAGGACCAAAGCAATCTATCGAGTCTTTCCATCAGAAAATGCTAACCAATTACCTAATCAAGGATTTGATTTAACAACTTCTAATTAACTAATTCTAAATTCAATCAAGAAGAAAACGCCTAGGGATTTATGTAGTTAAGAAAGGTGATTGGATCAAAATGATTTACATACGCTTTTCTCTAATTGGATAATTTCGAGAAATTACAATCTATCCAAATTTAATCTATTCTTTTGAAATCAACCAAATTGCCTAAACTAAGAAGAAAAGTCGTTCTTTGAAACTAATTCGACTTAATCCAAGTTCAATATTTTCGATTACTCTCGAGTCCTCCTAACATGCAAATCTCTCTTTCGAGTCATCGTTATATTAGGTTTTATCAAGCAGCCTAACAACCAAATTTTACCATTCAGTACTTCATTCAATTATTTCAAGGGTGCACGCAAAATTTGGCCAAAATCCTATCATAATGTGATAAACACTTGATAAAATGAAATCAAACCAATCATGAAATGAAAGCACAATTCTATTGATTAAAACATGATCCAACTACACTTCCATAAACTAACAAATCCCTAAGCAAGATAAACTACTCACTCATGATTAAATATTAAACAACTAACCAATCAGATCATCGAAATTTGAGAGGATAGGGCTTGACGAAGACAGTCTCCAACAAAGTCTTTAAATTGCCCACGATACCGAACTCCACACTTAAGATTTCTCTAGCACAAAAAGAAAACCAAAAATCCTATCTAAAAAGAGTAAAATTTGGGAAGAAAATGAACTAACCTATGCTACCCTGTCCTTGTTCTGCAGTTGAGGCACGAGTTTATAAAGAAGAGTATGAAGATTTTCAGCCACACAACCGAAGGGAAAACGAAGAGGCCACAGTTACACAGCTCACCACGGTCCGTGGCAGGCACCACGGTTGGATCGTGGTCTTGGCTGGAACCAAATTTCTGCTCTTCTCTTGCTCCATGGGCGTAACACCTCATAGACATCCGTAGGGGATCAAAATACACTCATATACAGGTCAAATGTTGGGACAAAATGGTCTAAATTCCTACAAAGCGCAGCAAACAACCATACCCAAGCATAAATTGAGGACAGGAGTATAAATGATAACTTAAAGTATATAATGCTCCTCAAAATGCAACAAAATAACCCTAAAATGATATATATAACAAGTAGTTATCAACACTATAGCTTCATCACATACCACCTAAACATGTACCAGCAGCAGTGTATGCATATACAGAACCACTTAGATAATCTATTTCTGATTCAATATTCTGGAACCATTTTACCTACAATTGTTTACCTTATACACACTTGTACTAACTGAAACATCAACAGTAAAAAAGTTCCTAATTATTCTGTAAGAACAGCACTTTCTCTATATTGTCGCCTAACTGGTTTCGTTGCTAACATCGTCAAGTTGCATTTTAACTGTTTTTATTAAGCATTTTATGTTGTGATTGTGTGTGTTTAACAATAAGGTTTACTAAAATGAAACATCGTTATTCCATTATTACTGCTATTAATGTTAGTAGTTTGCAACGTCTTTAGAATCAATTCAAACTCTTGCCCTTCAAAAACGTTAATCGTTAATTTTAATCGATTTTCGAATTAGATTTAAAAGCCAGTTTTAGGACATTTCAACTTGAGTTTAGTGTAAATTGCTAACAAGTTTGGAGATTAGAACCTAGCAGTTATTGTATTAGTTGAATCAAAAAAAAAAAAAAAAGGAACAACTAAATGAGTAAAAAGGGGGGATCGACATTTCGGGCAAGGGGAACCCGAGACCCCGACCCCCTCTCCTTCTCGCACTCCCTCTCTCTACTTCGCGCTCTCTCTCTCCCTCGCGGGTCATCAGTCGCCGCCTGGCGTCACTGCCGGCCTTCATGTGTCGCCGGCGAGAGAAGGAGCCCGTCCAACCCTCGTCCATGCGTTACCAGTCGCCAAACACCACCAATCCTCCTTCCCCCACGTCGCACAACCGAGCCAAATTCGAGACCCACGCGTCAGCCACCCTAATTTCACCACCCACGTGCCGGAATCCGGTCACCCACACCGGATTCGGTCTCCTCTATAAATCTAGGGGTCGAATTCGACCCCAAACACCCTCAAACACGACCAAAAACGTCACCAAATCGAGAGCTAGGGTTCGGATTTTCAAGCTAACGGGCCAGGGTTCGGGTTTAGCAGAGTGGGGCATCTGGTATTTGCTGTTTAAGGCTGAAATTAGGCTAATCCAAGTAAGTGTTTCTCTCCTCCTAAGCTATTACTAATTTCACAAATGTTTCAACAGATTGTGTCTTGCATGTCAGATTAGGCTAGCCAAATTTGCTAGAAATGTGTTGCCTGAAATTGTAATTTGAGATGAATCATATATGATTAGCTTCGAATTGAATCAATTTCGTTAATTCATGCATGAGATTTAATATCGAAACGAATTATATATGTTTAGCTTCGATTCGAATCAATTTAGGTGAATTATGCTTGAAATGTTAATTCGAAACAAATTATATATGTTTAGCTTCGATTCGAATCAATTTAGGTGAATTATGCTTGAAATGTCAATTCGAAACGAATTATATATGTTTAGCTTCGATTCGAATCAATTTAGGTGAATTATCCTTGAAATGTTAATTCTAGGTGGTTTATATATGTTTAGCTTCAATTCGAATTAATTGACGTAGATTATGACTGAAATATTTATTTGAAATGAATTATGAATGCTTAAGTTCGATTCAAACCAATTTACTTAATTCAAGCTGAAAGTTTTAATTTGAAGTAGGGCAAGTATGCTTAGCCTAGATTTGAATTTATTTACTTAATGCATGCCTGAAGACGTCATTCGAAATGAATTATAAACGCTTAGAATTAATGTATATATGATTAGTCGTGTCATAATCGTATATGAATCATAATCATATAAGAATCATAATCATATATGAACTTCGAAATGAGTCGTAAATATTTAGAATTAACATATAAATATACTTAGTTATTTCATAATCGTTGGTTAACTTCAAAGTGAATTGTAATTGTTTAAAATCAACGTATATGAAAGTTTAGTTGTTCCATGATCGTTTATAAACTTCGAAGTAAATCGTTTTATGTTTAAATAGAGACTTGATTCATGTTAAGCTTGAAGGGCATGAATAGTTAAGCTTGAATGATATGAATAGGCTTAAATGTAACTTCAAATCGATACTTGCCTATTTGATTGAATTATGCTTATGAAACTGCTCTGGAAATAATATTTGAATGATGAACTAAGCATGTTTATGTCCCTTAACTAAAATATATGAATATAATCGTGTTTTATGCTTAGTTGGATTAACTTAGCTTGCTAAACATCCGTTTCAAGTTAAGATCGTATGAATGCCTATTATATATGTATGAGTGTATGGTTATAACCGTTGGTTGTAGCGCACTACTAATTGTTAGTTGGTTAATCGGTAAGTCCAGCATTGGTAAGTTTCATGAGTTTATATATCGCTTTTCAGTATGTCATAATGATTGGGGTGCTAGATTATGAAATATAAAACTGAGACGGTAGTTGGATGGCTTGAGATAGAACTATGAGTGGTTCGAGGTCCTTGTGGTACGGTGCTTGTGAGGAGGGAGTTCAGGTTGTGAATTGACCGCAATCGTGTGGATTGCAAGGCCATGTGTGGCCCATTGTGTTCAAATGAATACGAAGTGTTTAAACGTGATATGTGTATCCCCTTTTCTTTGTATGATTAAGATGTAACATATGTGTGTAAAGATGATATTTTGGCAAATGACCTTTCATGTGTTTTAAATGAATAATAGCCATGTCTAGTAACGTGTAATTGCCTATTTTAGCTATTCAAACAATGTTTGGGAGGAATCCCTAAAACGTTTTAGAAATGGTGTGAGTTACAAGACAAATGAATTCATCGCAAGAAACTGCAAACTACTAGTCGTTATGACCATACGCTTTCCTTGGCTAAGATAATGTGCTGTGGACACTATGATATGAATGATGACTGCCTAGGGATTACGTCCTGGCACTAGAAAACCCTAGAAGACCCTGACGAGGGTAATGGTCCAATATGTTTATGTGGCTATCCCGGGAGTAAGAGCTTATGTGTGAGCGTTGGGTCTCACTATAGGGTTCGAGAATAGATCTCACCCAGTCAGCACCCTGTAATGATCTTATGCCACAAGTATTTTCCTTACGAATGAGAAACGCAGTTGGTAATTGCAGTCTTAAATGCTTTATGAAAAGAAAGGTTGAAGGCCACCTAGTGGTCGATTGAAAGAAAGATGAGCAGTTTCTATGAGTCGTAATACGACTAATATGAATGAAATGCTTTTGTTTCATATGAATGAAAGCCTCAAGGGACCCCAAAAAAAAACAAAAGAAGGATGGTTTCTTCATAAGACAGGAAGGGATTTCAAAGTATGGTGATATGTGATCTCAAGTAATGTGTGGTCAAGTTCTCATGTTTGCTTCAGATAGTTATGTTTGCATCAAGTCATTGTGTTTGCATTAAGTAGCTATACTTTAGAAAGTGCATATCGAATGAATAAGTATTAATGCATCAAACATTCATGTCTTGATGGTGTCTTCTAAGCTAGTAAATCCTTAACATGCCAACATTCTTCGCATTAAGAACACTTTATGTTTAATAATATGGTCAAGTGCCCCTAATGCGTATCACATTGCTCATCGCAACTTGAATACCATGTAAATGTCACCAAATGAATACTAGAGGTCATAGTACTTGTAAAGGGTCTACTTTAGGGAGTGGAGGGGGCACTCATTGAGCACGTGGTGACTCACTCCATTTCCTTTCCCCCATTCCCCCTAGGTAATGAATGAAAGATTATGCTTGCTACTTACTTACGGGCGTCCAGTCTTCCTGGAAGTGTTCCTATGCTACTGTGTGATGAAGCTGCCATTTCCTTCCTTTTGGTTGATGTAATGTAAATGGTAAACATGTAGTTGGCTCTGGTCTAGCCGCGAACCATGTAACGATCTGTATGAATGTTGTAAGGGCATAAGCCTTAGTCCCGGGAGTGTGCCCCATGGAGGACTCTTGTTTTTTGTAAATTAATTAGTATAATGTCTCTAGATATCCCTCAGCTTGTGTCTAAAATTTAATAAACATTGTAGTTTTAGGCAGAACTCTTGCAGTTTCGCTTCAGGAATTCCTTAGCTAACCTAAGGGTTAGGTGATTATATAAGGAGATCTTCAGTCACGTAGGGGTCTCCCTCGGGGGATCCTGGCGATATAACGTCTCTCTAGGATAAAGGGGTGTTACATTAGGCGGTATCAGAGCCATAAGTTGCATATGCATATAGATGTGACCTTAGGTATACCAATGTATGAAAGTATATGCCTTAAAGTGTTTACTTGAGCTTACTATGTGCTTGTTTTGCATACTTGTGTGGACGAACTAGAGCATGGCTTAGGACTCCCAAACAAATACGTGCTTGATAGTGTCATTCCTAACCTAGTGTGGTGATGTAGGATGGTGTTTAGCATTGATGATTTTGAGTATCTACCCTTCTGGTTGGCTGCATGGAATGTAGTCATATTTTAGGAAGCAATGATTAAGAAGAACCAGTGGAGACTCACACTGGTCACACAGAACCACTGGACTTACAAGTTCATCAGAGTGATGCCATATATGGGAAGGTGGGCCGAAGTCACCTCTATCCTCCGCCTCTTCCATGTACATAGGGGAGCTTATACACCATTCACTTTTAGAGGGTTAGTGGATTTCCTAATATTAGCAGAAGGGTGGGTGGATTCCTTAGGAAATACCCCCTTGGGAAGGAGCGATGCCACTATGCAACTAATCAACACGGCTTTAATTGCTCCTGCCGCTACCCAACAACTACCAATCACAATAGGAGAGAGAAATCAGATCGAACATCATCAAATGAGACTTCTGTTCGCAGAAAACCCTCAGGCAAGACGATACAAGCGAGTAGCCACACTGTGGGCACGATGGATAGATTCCTTCGGTACACAATACCCCCGGGGCTGGCTGGCCACAATGCTGAGGATGAGAGAACTGGTGGATGGGGTGCCTGATGTGGAATACTTCCCACCATTCGTGTTATGGAACCTACTAGCCCCAGTTGAGTCTTGGGGCTCGAATGAACCAGTGGTAGATGATCTCCCTGAGAAGGGTTTCTTAGGTGGTAATAAGGGTTGTATGTAGCCTGGAGTCGCCAATGTGTGCATTGTTTTTAAATAAACTATAGCTAGTGTACGCTCGAAAATGATAATTCAGGCAGGGGCATCACCCCTTTTGCCTTGTACAATGTAAATGCATGTTATAATAAGAAAAAGGAGATGTTTGTGCGACCTGAGTAGGATCGCACTAATGCTTCAAAATTTATAAATGCTATTTGATGTTGTACTATACTTTTAACTGCCTTTGATAATCTATTTTCATATAAAACTAAGCAACTTTGTATAAACAATTGTGTAGCAACGCCTCCCCGCAGAGAACAGATGGCGGAGCCAACCGCGTTAGAAATGATTTGTCAACTCAATAAATTGAAGCCACCCAAGTTTGGGTGCGGGACAGATCCTCTCGCTTATGAAGAATGGTTGAGGCGAATGAAAAACCTATTTGAAGAATGGACTGTCCTGAAGGTTCCAAGGTGCGCCTCGCTGCCCATCAGTTCGAAAAGGAGGCTGAGTTCTAGTGGGGAATGGTGAAACCCCGAGCCGGGGAATCGGCTCTAACTTAGGAATAGTTGAAGGCGCTGATGGACGCCCAGTATTACCCCTGAGACATGAAGAGAGCAAAAGAGCAAGAATTCCTGTGTCTGAAAGAAGGATAGATGAGCGTGGTAGAATACGCGGCAAAGTTTAATGAATTGAGCCACTTTGCACCTAACCAGGTCGCAACAGAAGAAATGAAAATGGATCACTTTGAGCAAGGGTTGAAAGGACCGATTAAGCGGATGATAGCAGGCTACGTTTTCACCAGCTCCCAAGAGATGTACCAACGGGCAGTGAAAATAGCCCGGGTTATAGAAGAAACCGAAGCTAAAAGCCGACAATTGGGCCAAGCCAAGAGAAAATTTGGCCCAGGTGGATCAAATGATCTGAGGAATAAGAGATACAGAGACTTTAACGTTGCAAGAAACCAAGGTAAAGGCAAGCAAGTTGCAACAGGGCAACTTGTAGGGCCCTGCAACCAGTGTGGGCGCATGCACTCTGGCTCATGTAGATACGGCACAGGAGGATGTTACGGATACGGTGCTACGGACCATAAGATCGCTGATTGCCTGAAAAGGGCGTGGAGCCGACAGAGAAACACACAAGGTTCAAACATGGGGGCTAATCCTGTCATACAAAGAGGTCGTCCTCCCATGAATACAGCTGCAGGAGGCCAACGAGGAGGAAAAAGGCCACAGGCAGGTGGCCACGTGTTTTGTTTAGAAGGAGACCAGGTTGAGGACCCCACTAACACCGTCTCAGGTACTCTCCTCATCAATCATCTTTATGCTTATGTTTTATTTGATTCGGTTGCCACGCATTCTTTTGTAAATCCCATCTTCGCAAAGAAGCTCGCTAGCAAGCCTGACGAGATGGATGTGCAACTACATGCCACCACTCCTTTGGGCTCTACCTATTACACTGATGTTATTTTCAAAAACTGTGCCATTCACTTGGAAGGGAAAATCCTCCCTGCGGACTTAGTGCAGTTAGACATACAAGGTTGGGATATTATTCTAGGAATGGATTGGTTAACCATGTATAAAGTGACCATTGATTGTGAAAAGAAGTTGGTTACCTTTTCGACCCATGACGGAGAGAGGATAACCTTTAAGGGAAGTGGCCCCCGGGTGATTACTCCAATCGTATTTGCTATGCAAGCACTTAGAATGCTGAGGAAGGGATGCTAGGGCTATCTGTGTGTGATTGAGGGCACAGAACACAAAGATCTGAATATGAGTGAGATCCTGGTAGCAAGGGAATTCCCGCAGGTGCTTCAAGAAGTACCGGGGTTACCACCGGATCGAGAAATCGAGTTTACCATTGAACTCGTGCCTGGAACGAGCCCAATATCAAAGGCGCCTTATCGAATGGCACCTGCTGAGCTGATGGAACTAAAAACTCAGTTGCAGGAATTGCTAGATAAGGGGCTGATTCACCCTAGTGTCTCACCCTGGGGAGCACCAGTGCTCTTCGTGAAGAAAAAGGATGGAAGTTTAAGATTATGTATCGACTATCGAGAGTTGAATAAGGTAACAGTGAAGAACAAATACCCACTTCCTAGAATCGATGACTTGTTTGATCAACTAGCTGGTGCCTCGATGTTCCCAAAAGTTGACTTGAGGTCAGGGTACCATCAGCTGAAGATCAAGAAAGAAGATGTACCCAAAACTGCCTTCCGCACTCGATACGGGCACTATGAGTTCTTAGTGTTGCCATTTGGATTAACTAATGCTCCTGCTTTCTTTATGGACTTAATAAACAGAGTTTTTAAGCCATACCTCGACAAATTCGTAGTGGTATTTATTGATGACATCCTAGTATACTCCAAGACTAGGGAAGAACATGCCGACCACTTACAAACGGTGTTGAAAACCCTAGAAGAGCACAAGCTGTATGCCAAGTTTAAAAAGCACGAGTTTTGGTTAAGAAAGGTGCACTTTCTGGGGCATATAGTGACTAAGGAAGGTATCTTGGTAGATCCAGCAAAGGTGGAGGCCATTGTAAATTGGCCAAGACCCACAAAGGTCTCAGAAGTACGAAGTTTTCTAGCCATGGCTGCTATTATCGAAGATTTATAGAAGGATTTTCTAAACTGGCTTTGCCTATTACCAAACTACTTCGGAAGACCACTAAATTTGAATGGACCCCAGAATGTGAAGATAGCTTTCAGGAGCTAAAGAAACGTTTAGTGTCTGCACCAATATTAGTAATACCTGAAGGCAATGAAGGGTTTATAATCTACAGTGATGCATCCAAGAAGGGATTGGGATGTGTATTAATGCAAAAGGGCAGAGTTATTGCTTATGCCTCGCGCTAACTGAAGCCTTACGAAGAAAATTATCCAACACGCGACCTAGAATTAGCTGCAGTCGTGTTCACCCTAAAGATCTGGAGACATTACCTCTATGGGGTGAGGTGCGAGGTATACACTGACCATAAGAGCCTGAAATATTTCTTTACTCAGAAAGATTTGAATGTGAGACAAAGAAGATGGTTAGAACTCCTGAAAGATTATGATATGGAGGTGAAGTACCACCCTGGTAAAGCCAATGTGGTGGCCGATGCATTAAGTAGGAAGTCTACTGGAACAGTAGCCTACTTACTCACACAAGAAAAGAGGCTCCTAAGAGAGCTCGACGTGTTACAAGTAGCAGTGGTACTACTAGGGGATCAAAGTTACATAGCGGCGCTTCAAATCTCATCGCCCTTGGTTGAACGAATCAACCAACATCAAAAAGATGACCCTAAACTTATGAAGATAAGAAAGGGGGTAAAGGAAGGAAAGAATAAGGAATTCTTAGTTCGAAATGAAGTCCTTTGGCATGAGAATAGACGTTGTGTACCAAACATAACAGCTCTCAAGAAAGAGTTGTTAGCAGAAGCGCACAATTCCACCCTCACTACTCACCCTGGAACTACAAAGATGTACCATGAGTTGAAGACCTATTATTGGTGGAATGGAATGAAAAAGGACATCACGGACTTCGTGGCCCGATGTCTTACCTGTTAAAAGACGAAAACTGAGCATCAGAAGCCTGGAGGATTACTGCAACCATTATCAATTCCGGTGTGGAAATGGGAACACATCACCATGGATTTTATGATTGGAATGCCTAAAACTATCAAGCAACACGATAGTATTTGGGTCATAGTGCATAGGCTGACCAAGGCTGCGCATTTCTTAGCCATTAAGGCCACTTTAACCTCTGAGCAGTTGGCTAACCGGTACATCAAAGAAACAGTTAGGTTATATGGTGTGCCGCTTAGTATCGTGTCAGACCGTGACACTAAATTTGTGTCCCGCTTCTTGTATGGTTTCCAAAGAGCAATGGGCACTAAACTACATTTAAGCACAGCCTTCCGCCCTCAGACTGACGGGCAGTCGGAAAGAAGTATTCAAACCCTGGAGGATATGTTGAGCGCCTGTGCACTCGATTCTGCTCGAACTTGGGATCATAACCTGCCTCTGGTTGAATTTGCGTACAATAACAGTTACCATGCTAGTATAGGTATGGCCCCGTTCGAGGCATTATGTGGTAGACGTTGCAAAACCCCTATTTATTGGGATGAGGTAGGAGAAAGAGAACCCTCCAAGGTAGAATTAATCGAACAGACGATCGAGATAATCAAAGCAATCCGCAAAAGACTGCAAGTTGCCCAGAGTAGACAAAAGAGCTACGTAGATGTTAGAAGGAAACCATTGGAATTTGAGGTTGGCGATCATGTATTCCTAAAGGTATCTCCGCTTAAAGGATGCATAAGGTTTGGACAAAAAGGAAAACTCAGCCCAAGATTCATCGAACCATTTGAGATTCTACAGAAAGTGGGATCGGTGGCGTACCAACTGGCCTTACCGCCCTCACTGCAAGGCATTCACGATGTATTTCATGTGTCCAGTATTCGAAAATATATTCCAGATCCAGATCACATTGTTCGATACAAAGCCCTGCTGATTAAAGAGAATCTTATCTATGAGGAAGAACCCCTTCGAATCTTGGAAAGAGCGGAGAGAAAGCTTAGGAATAGAAGCATCCCGTATGTTAAGGTGCTATGGAAACACCACAAAGTGGCAGAAGCAACCTGGGAATTAGAAAGCAAAATGCGCGAACAATACCCAGCATTATTTCCAGCAGGTAAGCAAATTTCGGGGACGAAAGTCCTTTAAGGGAGGGGAGAGTGTAAGAACTACACTTTCTCTATATTGTCACCTAACTGGTTTCGTTGCTAAGATCATTAACTTGCATTTTAACTGTTTTTATTAAGCATTTTATGTTGTGATTGTGTGTGTTTAACAATAAGGTTTACTAAAATGAAACATCGTTATTCCATTATTACTGCTATTAACGTTAGTAGTTTGCAACGTCTTTAGAATTAATTCAAACTCTTGCCCTTCAAAAACGTTAATCGTTAATTTTAATCGATTTTCGAATTAGATTTAAAAGCCAGTTGTAGGACATTTCAACTTGAGTTTCGTGTAAATCGTTAACAAGTTTGGAGATTAGAACCCAGCAGTTATTGTATTAGTTGAATCAAAAAAAAGGGAACAACTAAATGAGTAAAAAGGGGGGATTGACATTTCGGGCAAGGAGAACCCGAGACCCCGACCCCCTCTCCATCTCGCACTCCCTCTCTCTACTTCGCTCTCTCTCTCTCTCTCTCTCTCTCTCTCTCGCGGGTCACCGGTCGCCGCCTGGCGTTAACGCCGGCCGTCACGTGTCGCCGACGGGAGAAGGAGCCCGTCCGACCCTCGTCCACGCGTTGCCAGTCGCCAAACACCACCAATCCTTCTTCCCCCACGTCGCACAACCGAGCCAAATTCGAGACCCACGCGTCAGCCACGCTAATTCCGCCACCCACGTGCCGAAATCCGGTCACCCACACCGGATTTGGCCTCCTCTATAAATCTGGGGGCCGGATTCGACCCCAAACACCCTCAAACGCGACCAAAAACGCCACCAAATCGAGTGCTAGGGTTCGGATTTTCAAGCTAACGGGCCAAGGTTCGGGTTTAGCAGAGTGGGGCATCTGGTGTTTGCTATTTATGGTTAAAATTAGGCTAATCTAGGTAAGTGTTTATCTCCTTCTAAGCTATTACTAATTTCACAAATGTTTTACCAGATTGGGTCTTGTCGGATTAGGCTAGCCAAATTTGCTAGAAATGTGTTGCCTGAAATTGTAATTTAAGATGAATCATATATGATTAGCTTCGAATTGAATCAATTTCGTTAATTCATGCATGAGATTTAATTTCGAAACGAATTATATATGTTTAGCTTCGATTCGAATCAATTTAGGTGAATTATGCTTGAAATGTTAATTCGAAACGAATTATGTATGTTTAGCTTCGATTCGAATCAATTTAGGTGAATTATGCTTGAAATGTTAATTCTAGGTGGTTTATATATGTTTAGCTTCAATTCGAATTAATTGACATAGATTATGACTGAAATATTAATTCGAAATGAATTATGTATGCTTAGCTTCGATTCAAATCAATTTAGTTAATTCAAGCTGAACGTTTTAATTCGAAGTAATGCAAGTATGCTCAGCCTAAATTCAAATTTATTTACTTAATGCGTGGCTGAAGATGTCATTCGAAATGAATTATAAACGCTTAGAATTAACGTATATATGATTAGTCGTGTCATAATCATATATGAATCATAATCATATATGAACTTGGAAATGAGTCGTAAATATTTAGATTTAACATATAAATATGCTTAGTTATTTTATAATCGTTGGTTAACTTCAAAGTGAATTGTAATTGTTTAAAATCAACGTATATAAAAGTTTAGTTGTTTCATGATCGTTTATAAACTTCGAAGTGAATCGTTTTATGTTTAAATATAGGCTTGATTCATGTTAAGCATGAACGGCATGAATAGTTAAGCTTGAATGACATGAATAGGCTTAAATGTAACTTCAAATCGATACTTGTCTATTTGATTGAATTATACTTATGAAACAGCTCTGGAAATAATATTTGAATGACGAACTAAGCATGTTTATGTCCCTTAACTGAAATATATGAATATAATCGTGTTTCATGCTTAGTTGGATTAACTTAGCTTGCTAAACGTCTGTTTCAAGTTAAGATCGTATGAATGCCTATTATATATGTATGAGTGTATGGTTATAACCGTTGGTTGCAGCGCACTACTAATTGTTAGTTAGTTAATCGATAAGTCCAGCATTGGTAAGTTTCATGAGTTTATATATCGCTTTTCAGTATGTCATAATGATTAGGATGCTAGATTGTGAAATATAAAACCGAGATGGTAGTTGGATGGCTTAAGGTAGAACTATGAGTGGTTCGAGGTCCTTGTGGTACGGTACTTGTGAGGAGGGAGTTCGGGTTGTGAATTGACCGCAATCGTGTGGATTACGAGGCCATGTGTGGCTCACTGTGTTCAAATGAATACGAAGTGTTTAAATGTGTTATGTTTATCCCCTTTCCTTTGTATAATTAAGATGTAACATATGTGTGTAAAGATGATATTTTGGCAAATGACCTTTCATGTGTTTTAAATGAATAATAGCCATGTCTAGTAGCGTGTAATGGCCTATTTTAGCTATTCAAACAATGTTTGGGAGGAATCCCTAAAACGTTTTAGAAATGGTGTGAGTTGCAAGACAAATGATTTCATCACAAGAAACTGCAAACAACTAGTCGTTATGGCCATACGCTTTTCTTGGCTAAGATAATGTGCCGTGGACACTATGTTATGAATGATGACTGCGTAGGGATTGCGTCCTGGTACTGAGAAACCCTAGAAGACCCTGACGAGGGTAATGGTCCAATATGTTTATGTAGCCATCCTAGGAGTAAGAGCGTATGTGTGAGCGTTGGGTCTCACTATGGGGTTCGAGAATAGATGTCACCCAATCAGCACCCTGTAATGATATTATGCCACAAGTATTTTCCTTACGAATGAGAAACGCAGTTGGCAATTGCCGTCTTAAATGTTTTATGAAAAGAAAGGTTAAGGGCCATCTAGTGGTCGATTGAAAGAAAGATGAGCAGTTTCTATGAGTCGTAATACGACTAATATGAATGAAATGCTTTTGTTTTATATGAATGAAAGCCTCAAGGGACCTAAAAAGAAAAAAAGAAGGATGGTTTCTTCATAAGACAGGAAGGGATTTTAAAGTATGGTGATATGTGATCTCAAGTAATGTGCGGTCAAGTTCTCATGTTTGCTTCAGATAGTTATGTTTGCATCAAGTCATTATGTTTGCATTAAGTAGCTATACTTTAGAAAGTGCATATCGAATGAATAAGTATTAATGCATCAAACATTCATGTCTTGATGGTGTCTTCTAAGCTAGTAAATCCTTAACATGCCAACATTCTTCGCATTAAGGACACTTTATGTTTAATAATATGGTCAAGTGCCCCTAATGCATATCACATAGCTCATCGTAACTTGAATACCACGTAAATGTCACCGAATGAATACTAGAGGTCATAGGACTTGTAAAGGGTCTGCTTTAGGGAGTGGAGGGGGCACTCATTGAGCACGTGGTGACTCACTCCATTTTCTTTCCCCTTTCCCCCCAGGTAATGAATGAAAGATTATGCTTGCTACTTGCTTATGGGCGTCCAGTCTTCCTGGAAGTGTTCCTATGCTGCTGTGTGATGAAGCTGCCATTCCCTTCCTTTTGGTTGATGTAATGTAAATGGTAAACATGTAGTTGGCTCTGGTCTAGCCGCGAATCATGTAACGATCTGTATGAATGTTGTAAGGGCATAAGCCTTAGTCCCGGGGGTGTGCCCCATGGAGGACTCTTGTTTTTTGTAAATTAATTAGTATAATGTCTCCAGGTACCCCTCATCTTGTGTCTAAAATTTTATAAACGTTGTAGGTTT